>BHFT01035272.1:0-23847 GCA_004320025.1 Laticauda laticaudata | reverse complement strand
TTGCTTGCCAGAAGGTCGCAAAAGGGGATGGTCGTAAGTGTAAGAAATGATTATAAAGTCACTTTTTTCAGTGATGTAACTTGGAAAGGTCTCTAATGAGACTATAGATAGGTTTGTTGTTATAGAAATAGCTAGTATATATTATCATGTAGATATAAAATGTTGATGATGTACATTATTAACTTACTGTACTATAGTAAAAAGAATCAAATCAATGTTTTGTTCCCTTTTACTCTTCATTTATATCTTTTATTTTATTAGATTGTCACCTATTTGCCATGGTGACTCAAGGTAGCTTACAACATATAAATCCACAATTTAAAACAGTAAATCTCATAAAATCAAATAAATTAATTAATATAGTTCCTTTCTTTTTCCTCCCTTACTTTCCTATTCTCTATATTGTTTTGCATTTTATATTTTGATAAAATAAAAAATACATTTCTGTGGGAATACATTCTTCTCCAGTCTTACTGTTCCCTGGATCCCAACTCATCCTGCCTTTTAGAAAAACCATAAAATGCAGCTGCAAATATCCATTATATATAATTTATTGATCTTTTATGGCACTCATCTTCCAACAACTCAGGTTAGCTCATAAAAGGCAGAAAAATTACAATAAAAATAGTAAAAGATATTTGTCTTTTAATTTTCTGTTTGTTATTATTTTGGGGTAGGAAAAAATATGGCACAGAAATGGAAGAAAAAATACTTCCTTTTCGAAAAGATATATCTTAGTGAAAGACAACTATGGTGACAAAAAAAAGGATATCTCCATTCCATTGATGGAGAAAAAACTCTTTTATCTAAATCAAAAAATACTCCTATAAACTTTACAATGATTAAGAAAAAACTAAAGAGAAAAATAAGGAACATCAAATTAACTTAATATCCTTTAAAAATAATTAAGATTTGAATCCCTAATTAAATCAAAGACATACAGAAATGACTTGTTCACTTTCTTCTCTTTTTCAACATTTTTATCTTCTCGTTTGCTGAATCATAAAGCTATTTCAGAAATTAAATACATATCCCAGCATCAGGAGAATAAAGTGGAAAAAAATCATTCTCTTGGTTCAAGTTCCACATTTAATCAAACAACGTTTTTCATAATATAATAATTCTATATTTGAGAAAGAGCATTTAACATCTCATTTACAGCTTTTAAATTCCTTTTGGAGAAGAAGGATTTGCTAAGAGAAACTGAATAGCAGTCATACCAGAAACATTTCACACAGAGAGAGAAATAATCTCAAGCTTTATTTATCGATTAGCCCGTGGGCCATATCAAAGTGTAGATAGAGTTCCAGAAACAAATTATTACTAAAACTGGATAAAAGCAATTTAAAATGGAATTGGATAAAATATAATTTAAAATGAAATTGGAATATAATATGATTTAAAATGAAATTGGAATATAATATGATTTGAAATTGGAATAAAATACAGTCTAAAATGAAATGGAATAAAATACAGTCTAAAATGAAAGTGGAATAAAATAGTCTAAAATGAAATTGGAATAAAATATGATTTAAAATGAAATTGGAATACAGTCTAAAATGAAATGGAATAAAATAGTCTAAAATGAAATTGGAATAAAATACAATCTAAAATGGAATTGGAATAAAATACAACAATTTAAGATATAAAATATGATAGAAACACATTGTTATATACAAATTAAATAGTTTATAGATATATTTGTTTTTTTTTATTAATCTTGAGAGACAGCAGGGACTGGGCCAAGAAAAAAAAACAAGGATTGAACTGGGACTTCACTAACTGGACTGGGAAATAAAGAAAGAAATGTGAAACATTTTACATGGAAACATTTTGTTGCAAATCCTTGCTTATGCTCTAATGATTAAAAGCAATGAAAGAGTTTGTCCCCGGCCTCCTTCTGCAATCTTCTATTATCTCCATTTTGCAAAATGAGGCAGAGCTGAAACAATAGCTTATCAGGAGCCATTGTGTGTTACAGTTTGCACCAGTTCATGCTTCTTTAGAAGGCATTTCTGCTATACTGAATTGTGCTGGGGAAAGGATGCTTAATCTTACAACATCAATGACTTTTTTAAAGGATGTAGGATTACTCAACCATTCACCTGATTTAGAGCCGAGTTTGAAATGAACTTTGAAACACACACACAAAAAGAAACCACCATGGTTATCTAATGATTGCTGTAAGACACACCACATGCTCTATTTCCAAAGTCATGCAACAAAACGAGATTTAAAAGGTAGTTTCTTCTTGTTTTTATTTTAAAGTGTCTTTGTTCAATGCAGAAATTATTTATCCTTTTATCCAGGGAATATATTCATCTGGTGACTATGTTGCCTCTGCTGAAGGAAATGTTAGACAATCTTGTCTTAAAGGAATAAGAAGTGGGGAGAAGGAGGAGGAGGAGGAGAAATAGTGTTGCTACAAATGGTCTCTATATGACCAAACCACCTTAGTGTACTTATTACTCCTGGCCATTCACTTTTCTGTTCAATCCACATTTGCTGAGCACCCATTCACTCCTGACCCCTCCCCCCCAAGTTTTTCCACCCCTTTAAGTACCCCATTCTCTCCGTCTTCAACTTGCCTTTCTGCTTGACCTGAAACGTGACCTCTCACTTCCTTATACCAATTAGGCAGAAGATTAGTCTCCTGACATGCACTGTAAGAAGAGAGGCATCTTGGTTTAGGATAGCTAAACATAGGAAGGCACCTAGTAGCACTTTTTCCAATTAGCCTATGCTATACTACTGATGCTACTACTGCAAAAGCATAAGCTTTCATGAGCTGCAAACATGTCGGCCTTT
Source organism: Laticauda laticaudata (assembly GCA_004320025.1). Classification (NCBI taxonomy): domain Eukaryota; kingdom Metazoa; phylum Chordata; class Lepidosauria; order Squamata; family Elapidae; genus Laticauda; species Laticauda laticaudata. Next base: position 21,039 of record BHFT01035272.1, on the reverse strand, counting down.
TGATAAGTGTTTTAGTCAGAAAAGATGCTACCAGTTTACTTCTGGGTTTGGTTTTACTCTTTATAGTAAACTCTTTACTCTTTATACACTATTAGTTTTGTTTCTGTTAGCAACCATTCCTTTCTTGCAGAGGGTCACATTCCATTACATCGCTGTCTTTGATAACACTCAATTGAATCACTCAATATTTGGATCTATGACATTTTCATGATGGGACTCAACTGGGTGAAAACCATGAGTGCATTTCTGGAGGAGGGGGAGTGGATGGAGGAGGAGAAGGAGGAAGAAGAGATGGAGGAGGAAGAAGAGCAGGAGGAAGAGGAAGAAGAAGGAGAAGGAAAAGAAGAAGACAGACAGACTCAAAGGTTCTGCCACATAGAGAAAACGGCCTATGAACAGAAGAGATTTAGGCTGAGAAAATAATACAGGGTGTATGTACATTTGAGCTGAACCTTGCAACAACACTTTGCTCTAAAATAGATGATGAAGAGAATATTTTAACATTTTTTATGTTAAATGCAGACTTCTCATGTCTTTGCGGAATGGATTTGGATTATAATTTTTTAAAGAAGGGAACATGGCCTGGCTGTTTTATCCATGTACAGTAGATGCAGATTGCATGGTGTGTCCATTTGCACAACGTTGTGGCTTGCATCTTTCTCTTCCAGACCCTTTAAAGAACCCTCATCTCTGCTACAGCAATGTGCAGCTTGTTCTTTCTGGGTGCACGCTTTCCCTGAACATTTTGAATCTCAGATATCCTTGTGGTTCAATCCTGCCTCTGGACTGTTTCCTCCTTGGGCAGACAGGGGTTGGACTAGATTACCTACAAGGTCCCTTCAACTCTGTTAATCTGTAATCAGTTTTTGCACAGAACTATACCATTAAAATATTTAGTCTTTCACTGACTCTTCATCCACTCTGGGAAAGCTCTACAGTTTCTTTGAAGATCTTTTGGCGCTTTTTTTGTCTCATCCCCCATCATTTTGCAATGCCTGGTTCAAAAATCTAGGATTTTCAATGAACTAGATAGAAATCTTCCATCTCCAAAGGATTCCTGGCAGGATCTCACTTTTTAGTTCTTCAGATAGCATTTTTTTTTGTTTTTTGTCCATTATCCTTCAGAAAAAGACCCTCGACTTCTGACAGATAACCAGCCGAAGATAAGTGAAGTAGTGGCAGTTAATTCATTAACAATATAAATTTGGAGAAAATAAATGCATTTTATCAGCAGATAAGAAACAGGGGGATAAAAATGCAGCAGGAGGAGGATAACAGGAGCCACCAAAAAACAATTATATCTGGCATATGGAAAGGGCTGTTTGCTTTGTAACGATTTTGTAAGGCTAAGGCAGTTCAACCTTCCCTAGCATGAGAACTGCTCTGTTTCCAGGTAGTCCTTGACTCACGGCTACAATTGAGCCCAATTTTCTATTGCTAAGTGGGACAGTTGTTGAATGCCACCCCATTTTATAACCTTTCTGGCTGCCATTGTTAAGTGAATCAATGCTAGTTCTTAAGCTAGTAATACAGTCATGAAGTGAATCTGGCTCCTCCCCCCCCAGATTTTGCTTGTCAGTAGATCGCAAAAAGAGGAATCAGGACATTGACCCCAGGACATTGCAACCATCATAAATATGAGTCAGTTGCCAAGACCTGAATTTTGGTCACCATGGGGGTACTGCAACAGTCATAAGTGTCAGAAATGGTCATAAGTCATTTTTTCCTTGCCACAGTTGTAACTTTGAATGGTGATTAAGTGAACTGCTGTAAATCAAGGACTATTTATAGTAGTCCCTGGTTTATTACTATGGGCAAGAGTGGTTTCCAAACATTTTCACATGCCACACCCACCACCCAATTCGTGGAAAGTATACTATATTATTCTAATTTTGAAAATCAAAATTTGAAAATAATGATTCATTTTACACTGTTTTTAATACTGATAGTTAGATTCCATTACAAATAGGGAGTTGGTGGGGGGGTTAACTTTGCAAACTTTCAGAAATAAGCTGCCATACAGAGGAATTTTATTCCAAAGGAACAGAATACAGGCAGTCTTTGACTTAGAACATTTGGCTTACAGTTGGCTTACAAAAGTTACACCGGCATTGAAAAATGTGACCTATAACCATTTTTCATGGTTACAACTATTGCAACATTCCCATGGATTTCCAACTATTGCAACATTCCCATGATTAAAAAAAAAAACCAGCAGGATGTCAAGAAAACATTGTAGTTGCCTGAAAAGAGCCATCATAAAAACAGCTGTTTGAAGAGAAACTCGATCAAGAGGTCAGCTTGAAGTCAAGCCAATATCAATTTCAAATCAAGTCCTCTTACCATTTAGCCCAAGGGTCTTCAAACTTGACAGCTTTAAGGCTTGTGGGTTTCAACTCCCAGAATTTCTGAGCCAACGTGACTGGAGAATTCTGGGAGTTGAAGTCCATAAGTTCACTTGACATAAAGCTGTCAAGTTTGAAGACCCCTGATTTAGCCAATATCAAATTCACCATCAGCAGCTGGAAGACTCCAATGTCTGATGAGATCACGCTATCCAGCATTAGCTGGGAAAGGTGTAGCTTAAAAATCCTTGAAAAGAATATATCTTCGCTGTGGGCATGCACATACTGTGTTTGTAGTTTGTTGGGGATCCAAAGGACAATGTTTGTTAAATTTATTAAATTTCTATAGCTGCCTATCTCTTTTCATTTATGTATTTTGGAATTGCTAGAATCCCTTTTTGGGTTAATTTGTCCATCATCCAGAATATTGGAAAAGGATCCAACCTATTCCTCTGCTCAATACTAATACCTAGTCCTAGAACAATGTTCTAGATAATACAAAGAAACCCATCTTCCCCTTCCATTTACTCTTCGTTTCATAGATTTCTTTGTTCTAGGAATGGTACCACAAAAATATATTTATCCGTAGCCCAGATCAAGGAAAGACATGAAGTTAGCAAAGGTGTTGAATTTGGCCTTTTACCCATGTCAGTTAAAATATTAAAATACAGGGATACTGTCCCTGAGGAGAATGAGAAGTGAAATTAAAAGCTCTTGAGATGGATGGAATATGTAGTACATTTGAAAGAATTGCCTGGGCTAGTCTTTATTTGCACACAGCCTGGGCCTTAATTCAAGGGCATTCTCTCCAGCCATGAAGACAGCTTATCTTTTGAGATGGAAGAGACAAATCTCTTTGACATATACTTGGCTCAGAATGACTCAGACATGACACTCCAAACATCCTCTCTAACCTAAGCAGAACACAATAGGAACAACCAAGCCCAGGCAATCCATTTCAAGATCAAAGTTTATTGAAAATCACCCCTACCAAAAAAAAGCAGTTCAGAATACCCATTCAGTTCTTTTAAAAACCATACCCCCCCACTTAAGGACATAAAGAACCCAGATGAATAAATTAGCACCAAAAAATTCACAGGTGTAAAATACATTTTAAGTGGCTAATGAATCTGTTGCTGAGAGAAATTTTTTAATGAGAAACTCCAGTTTTCTCCAAGGAAAAAAGGATCCCAAAATAGTCCATTTAGACCCAGATTTTTCCTCATCAAAAAGCTTGATTAGAGCCAGGTTAGCTAAGGCTGTTTATTTCTTATATTAATCTGCCACCAGCCTCACTGCGAGACCTTCCTTTCTTCCTCTCTTTCTTTTTTTCTTTCTCTTCCTTTCTTGTTCTCTCTCTGCCTCTCTCTGCAAATGTGCCAAATCTCAAAAGAATTATAATAAAATACAAATTATAGCTGAAAGATGAGGAGAAAGGGAGGAGAATGTACAGAGGTGGGAGCTAGGTATTAGTCATATCAACCACTCCCAGCATGATGCTTCTCTATTGGGGCACCAAGGCCAACTGGTAGAGCCAGTTTTTCAGGCCCTTATGGAAGACCAAAAGGTGGGAGCCCATCTCACCACAGAAGGTAAGATGTTTCAAAGAGCTGGGTCCATGGCACAGAAGGCTCTTCTCCTGGATTTGGCCAGCCGGAATTCCTTGACTGACAGCTTCCATAGCATGCCTCCTCTGCTGGCCCAGGTGTGGTGGGCCTGTCCCATAGTTAAGGCTGCTTCTTGAATACCTGAGGGATATGTAAAAAAAAGTTTTCTGTCCCAATAAGTCTGCAGACCCTTGGATGAGCAGAATGCTTTAATCCATGAACAGAAAGTTTTAAGCCTACTTTGGCAGCAGTCTCCTTGCAACCTTCTTCCAAAGCCTTCTGAATCCCTGCCTTGAAGGCCCCTCAAAGGCTTCGCCTGCTCTTCAGACAAAGAGAGAAGTTCCAAATTGAGACATTCACAGACTGATCCCTGCAGAAAAGCTACCTCCAGCTTTCCATCTTCATTTGTTTTATTTATTTTTGGATTTTTTTTAAAACTTGCCAAATGCAGTCTTAAAACCAGCTGACCAAGCAAGGAACCTTAAAAAACATTACAANCCCCCCCCCCCCAATGATGCACTCCCTTTGGGTCTCAGGCCAACTGGCAGAGCCAAATCTTAGTGAAAAGTAAGAAGGTGGGTGCAGATCTCACCAAAAATTGAATTATGGGGGCATCAAAACATTAGAACAAAACTCATTCATGTTCTCTTTCTTCATGGAACCCTTTTAGTAAAATGTGGAAGATTTATACTATCTGAATAGAAAACCAGAATATTACCATACAAACCAGCCTGGGATATTTATCCATTGTTAGATGCCTCAGGACCAAATGTTCAATGCTCTCTCTACGGAGATCCTCTTAGCTGGAACAGAACACAAGCAAGTTCTGGGTAGAAGAGAAATGATCCCCTGGCTGTGGATTTGGAGAAATCTGCTGTTGATGATGTGGGTCATAGGAGTGGATCGGTAGGGGGTTCTCATTGGATTGGTTGGAGAAAAGGCAAGGATCCATCCAGATGGTCATCTGGAAAAGCCAGTCCAAAGAGCTCTGCAGGATTGGGACACTGGATCCAACTCAGAGGCTGTTTTGTGGTGTGGAGGGATCTGCTTCTCTTGGGTTCCTTCCCAGAGTTAGAAATGTTTGACAGTGTCCTTCCTTCTCATGAGGTGGCCCAAAGTCTTTGGATTTCATCTTCAGGATCTGGCCTCCTAAAGAACAGTCAGGGTTGATCTCCTCTAGGAATGACCAGTTGGATGGCTTTGCAGGCCAAGGGACTCACAGGAGTCTTCTCCTCTAATCCCAGGGTTCCAAGGCCTCCATTCTTTGACACTCTGCCTTCCTTATGGGCCAACTTTCTCAGCCATACATGGCAACTGGGAAAACCAGAGTTTTGATTCTACACCCTTTTGTTGTCAGGGGGATGCCTCTTGACTGGTTTTATTGAGTCACTCCAAAAAGATCCTGCCAAGACAAAGAGTTGCCTCCTCCTGCCAACCACTTTCCCCATGGTTTAGATTTTCTTGCTCTTCTATTCTAAAACCAAACCTGAAAAAGGAAGGATTGAGAGAAAGACAAGCTCTATTATTTCAAAGCTGAGACATTATGAGTTTAATAAGCACCAAAGAAGTCAAAGGCCAGCAATCAAGAGAAGAGGATATCTGATGCTCTCTGAGCTGGGCTGGTTGCAAGCATTCCATTACCCAACTAGGTAACATCATCAGTAGGATTTAACATGGGGTGGGACTGGGGGAGTATGGGGTGAGAGAGTGTCTTTGAGCAAACCCCACACTCCCTCCCACTGATGGTGTTATCTAATTGGGTAATGAAATGTCTGCAACCAAGGTCAGAGAGAATCAGAATCTCCACCAAGATTGACATCACAAGATAAGACATAACTAAAAGACCTTCTCATTTGTATACATGATTAATGCATTGGGTACACTTTTTAAATACTTCCTTTTAGTACTTAATATTTAATATACTTTCCTAGGCTGGGGTGGCTTACAAATTTATCTGTGAAGACACACATGGGGTGGGGGAAGGACCTATTTTCTCCATTGTGACAAAGATCCTAGTAAGGACTAAAAAAAAAAAAANGGTGGGGGAAGGACCTATTTTCTCCATTGTGACAAAGATCCTAGTAAGGACTAAAAAAAAAAAAAACTTGTACAGGTGTTGCAACCAACAACAACAAAAACCTTACCCAGGACCTAAAACTGAAAAAAATACATGTTTTCATTTCTCTGCTTCTTGTAACATATGTGCTTATTAAAGTAGCTTTAAATACAGAATAACAGAGTTGGAAGGGACCTTGGGGGTCTTCTAATCCAACCCCCTGCCCAAGCAAGAGACACTATACAAATGCAGGCAGGTGGCTGGCCATTCCCTTCTTAAAAACCTCCAGTGATTGAGTACCCACAACTTCTGGTGATAAATTCTCACCATAAGGAAATTTCTCCTTAGTTCTAGGTTGGTTCTGTCCTTGATTAGTTTCCATCTAAATCTTAAAGCATTTAGGTTAGCCCTAATTCAAGTTCCTATTCCAGTAGGGATACTGGATTCAATTAGATCCAACTGAAATTTTAGATTAGATATTTACAGCCCACTCAACCCTGAGGCAGCTACAACAAAAAACACCACAAGCATCAAATGTCTATCTGTCTTCTGTCTTATCTATTTTCTCTCTCTCTCATCTATCATCAACCTATCATCAATCTATCTTCAACCTACCATCAACCTACCATCCACATAACTATCATCTATCAACTATCATAAGCCATACACTAAAAAATCATCTATGAATTATCTACCTACCAACCTTTTTACTTATGTATCTACTATCTACCTATCTACTTTACCTATCATCTATTTATATTTTATTTATTTATTTTTGTCAATTGCTTACAAAATAATAGTTATAAGTAAAAATGTAATTATGAATACATGGATACATAAAAGAAAAATAAATAAAACAAAAACAAAAACAATAGGACAGGGATGGTAGGCACATTGGTGCACTTATGCATGCCCCCGACAGACTTCTTAGGAAAGGGGTGAGGTCAGTAGTAGACAGTCTAAGGTTCAGGTTTTTGGGGTTTGGGGAAGAAATCTACCTTCCCACCATCTACCTACCTATGTACCAACCTATCAATTATCTATCATCTATCATCATCTATCTTCTATTAATCATCTACCTATCATCTATCATCTTCTATTAATATATCATCTACCCATCATCTATCATCTATCAATCTATCCACCCTTTCATTCAAACACATAGAACTCAGGTGAACATATATGTTACCATTGATGTGTAAAATTAGGCATTTTAAACAATGCCTAGGAAGGCCAAAAAAATAGGACCTCAAAGTATGAAATGCTTAATACTTCAGACATTTCCTAACCATGCTATGTAATGCCAAAAGGCAAATGGGCAGATATGAAATACTCCTCCCAAAATACCATTCTAGCCTCTTTTCTTACAACAAACAGGTCAACACTGGTCTTTTTTCTGTTTTTTTTTCCCTAGTAAGAAAGTCCTGTGCTTCATTGTGCATTTCTTCTTCCATTTCCTTATAGGTTTTTTCAATAATGGGTAACCTTACAGATGAAACTCGAAAAAAATAGAATATCGTGCAAAAGTTCATGTATTTCAGTAATTCAACTTAAAAGATGAAACTAATATATGAGATAGACTCATTACATGCAAAGCAAGATGACTGAGATGATTATGGCTTACACCTCATGAAAACAAATATACATATACATATACATTATACATATACATATACATATACATATACATATACATATACATATACATATGTATATATGTGCTGTTCAGCTTCCTTCGGGTATTATCCCACGTCATTGTAGTGCTTTTAAAGTTGCAGCAACATTTCAGCAGAATCTCATCTGCCATTATCAGGCTCTGTATGGAGTTTGCTGAAATGTTGCTAAATGTTTTTTTTTTCTTCAAAAAAAAAAAAAGAGCCACCAAACACAGATGGATCCTGGACATGGGCTTCAAATGTCATATTCTCTTTATCAAGCTGCTCCTGACCAACAAACAACATCAGAAAGCGTCTTACCTGGGCTAAAGAAAAACACGACCTGGTCTATTGCTCAGTGGTCCAAAGTCCTCTTTTCTGATGAGAGCAACTTTTGCATCTCATTTGGAAACCCAAGGACCCAGAGTCTGGAGGAAGAATGGAGACACACACATTGCAAGATGCTTGAAGTCCAATGTGAAGTTTCCACAGTCTGTGTTGATTTGGGGAGCCATGTCATCTGCTGGTGTTGGTCCATTGTACTTCAATTAAGTCCATGGTCAATGCAGCCATCTACCAGGAGATTTTGGAGCATTTCATGCTTCCTTCTGGCAGATGAGCTTTATGGGATGCTGACTTCATTTTCCAGAAGAACTTGGCACCTGCCCACACTGCCAAAAGCACCAAAACCTGGTTCAATGATCATGAGATTACTGTGCTTGATTGGCCAGCAAAGTCGCCTGACCTGAACCCCATACAGAATCTATGGGCATTGCCAAGAGAAAGATGAGAGACATGAGACCAAACAATGCAGAAGAGCTGAAGGCCATTACTGAAACATCCTGGTCTTCATAACACCTCAGCAGTGCCACAGGCTGATAGCTTCCATGCCACGCTGCATTGACGGCAGTAATTGCTGCAAAAGGGGCCCAAACCAAGTACTGAGTACATATGCATGCTTATACTTTTCAGAGGTGCAATATTGTTCCATGTACAATCCTTGTTTTTATTGATTGCATGTAGTATTCTAATTTCTAAGATTGTGGATTTGGAGTTTTCATGAGGCTGTAAGCCATAATCACAATTATGGCAAATCACAGCTTGAACTATCTTGTTTTGCATGTAATGAGCTATCTGCATTTTGCATGTAATGAGTCTATCTCATTTATTAGGTTCACCTTTTAAGTTGCATTACTGAAATAAATGAACTTTTGCACATATTCTAATTTTTCAAGTTTCACCTGTACCTAACCCTTCTCATGACCCTCTTTATTTTTTGTTTAAATAGTTCTTCTAATGCCTGGGTATGCAGCACATTAAAACAGCAGAGAAATTTCATTCTTTGCCTAAAAAACACCCCGTGTTCTGGAGAGTTCCTAGGCCATTCTATACAATGCCACCATTTCACAAATGGCTGGTAACATATACATGAAACATCTCTTGTATAAGCTGAGTTATCTTCCTAATCAGTAGGCAAGAGGCCAGGGAGCTAATACAGGCCAACATTAACCCAAGTCTGAGAGTTTGAGAAAAGGACTATCATTGTATTAAATGGAAACCAAGTTATCTGTTTCCTAGCAATATCAGATTATTTGAGAAGTTTTTCATTTTAAATGTGTGTCATTAAAAAAAATTGGATTAAGAAACAAGAAATACACTTTAAAAAAAGAGATCTGTAGCTTTACTGGTTTGAAGTCGAATTTGAGAGTTCATATCTAATGCATTCATTTAAAAAAAAAACAGCTTTTTCAGATTGCCTTTGGAGTATATACTTATATCAGGGTGCATTCCCTGTTCCATCCCCTACCTAGAATGATTATCAACCTAAATTAGGATGGAGGCAAAGTTTGGAAGGTTTGCCCTCTTTTCACAAATCCCTTAAAGCCAGGGGTTTGTAGCAAACCCACAACTGAAAAGGTAAACTTCTCACCTTCCTTGTAACTCACACCCTGATTTCTCGAAAGAAGGAAGAATTCTTGGGAGGAGCTGCCAGGAAGGACATCAGTGAGTGGATAAGCTGCCTGCAAAATGGCCAACACCTGGACTAGGGCCCTGCCCTTTTAAGACCCCTCCCTAGCCAGCCCACCAAGGTGTGGCTATAAAAGCCAGAGCAGAAAAGCAGGAGTTGTTGTGTTGGTGTTGTGGGAGTGAGAGGGAAAGTAGGCTGTGTTAGTTTGGGAAACAACCTAAGGTGAGCAGAAGAGCTACTGTTTTCTAGAAGTAGGATGCACAAAGAATAATGACAGAAGAACAGGAGTTGCAGTAGAATTGGAAAAGAATGCTATAGTAAACAGCTAGTACTAGCCCTTGAGGACTTGTGTGTGTGTGGATGTTGCTTCGAGGCCAGGAGGGATTATCATGGGGTTTGTTTTTTTTTGAGCACACAAAAGTGGATATAATAAAAATGGAGGAACCCCTAGAAGCCTTAAAAACATTCAAGACCATCAAATTATCAAACAAAATTAGTTGCAAGAGGTGCAATGACAAAGTAAACTAAACTCAAAGTACTCTACTAACATACAGGACAAGTTCTCCCTCTGCACAAAAACCTAGCCAGGCAAGCCTTCTAAACAAGTGCAAAGAAACTAATTCCCAAGACCTAGAAGGTCTACAAGTCCTAGAAGTAAGGTTTACTCTAGAAGTCATTTCTTAGTGTGAGGAATAGAAATGACTCTTGCAGATGGAAGAGAAGGAAGCTCTCTTGTGCCCAAGCCCCACTCTATGGCTAAAAAGGAGGGAAACAGTCATAATAGCAATAGTTGCTCTCTGTGGGTAGAATTCCTGAAGCTCCCTGGGAAACAAGGACCTGCCCTCTTGAGCCTCATGGTCACGACAAATGAGTCTTTAAAATCAAATATTATGCAAAATGCAACAATTTATCCACTGGAGAGACTTGTGCAGGAAATCCAAAATTACTGGGGTAACCCAGCTAGAAAACTCTTGTTTTAGGTTTCCCTTTCTTCCTCCTGACATGTTCAGCAAAAGCTTGAAGTGCCTTGTGGGCCCCAAGATGGCGCAAAGAAAGGAGCATCCTCAAAGCCTAGATAATAACAACCCAGCTTCACACTTGTATCTCAGTCAAGGCATGTTATGCATAGATTAATTTTTGCTAACATCCAGTTAGTAACATCAAGGCAGGCTGCGGGAGAAGCCGGAAGGATGACCATCCCGTCCCCAGGGGTTTGAACCGTTGAAATTCTGAGGTGTTTAAAATTTTCAACGGTTCAAAGGAGACCTCTGCGGTAAGAGAATGCAAGGAGTGTGTGTACCGGATACAGATGTTTCTAAAGGTGGAGCTTTTTTCAAAGCAGCTTACTTGCGAGGTAAAGAGAAAAGGTTGGGTCCTGCGGACTCTTGTTCCGCTCTGGACCTCCTTTTTTTAAGTGAAGGTTCAACTCCTCTCCTGAGCTGAATCCCATCCCATTCTCTGTTCCGAAACTGCTAAGAGCCCTTTTCCAAACTCCTACCAAACCCCTAATGCCCCATGGAAACTCATGGGTGGATTCAGGACATTAAAATAAGGTGGGGTACAAGAGATCTGATCTACTTTTCCCCAACCGTGGATCTTGAGAAGTCTGCTGTTGCTGATACGGGCCCTAGGAGTGGATCTGGATCCATAGAAGATTCAGTGGGAAATGGGGAGCTGTTGGGTTGGTTGGGAACCACTCCAGATCCTGGGGGTATGTTGGGAATCCCAGTTTNCCAGTTTAGAGAGCTCTGCAGGACTGGGATGGTGGATCCAACTGAGAGGCTGTTCTGTGATGGTGAAGGATCTGCTCCTTGACTCCCTTCCAAGGATTGAAATGTTTCCAGGGAATCTTAGGAGCCTTTAGTCCCTTTCTGGGGGTCATGACTGGAGAAGAAGAATAACTTCTCTCTTGGCCAGAAGTTTATGATTTAAGGTGGACCCCACTTATTTACTGAAGATGCCTTTCTTTCCTTAACTGTAATGGCTGTGCTGGTTGGGGAAGATGGGACCTGTAGTGACCACTGCCCTTTCATGAGCACCAGAAACTAAGGAACGCTTTGAATTGAAGCACAATCCCCATAAATATATTGACTGGGGGTTAGGTTGCTTGCTAAACCATGTCTCTTTTAACCATGGCTTCTTTTACACCAACCCCAATGTTCTCACTGCACCAAAGGAAAATGCTCAACATTCAGGGTTAGCAGGAAGAGCTAAGAGCAAAGGGCTCTGCAGGAGTGGAACAATGGATCCAGCTGAGAGGCTGTTTTGTGATGGGAAAGGATCCACTTCTGATCCCAAAGGCTGAAATGTTTAGGGCTCTTTAAGGAGCCTCCAATTTCTCTTGTTGAAGGACTCTTTCAATCCATCACTGCCTGGGAAAATTGGGACCTGCAGTTAGCAGGGTCTGATCATTGGCTCCAGAAAGTAGATCCCAGTGTATGAACGGTGCTTTGAATGGCAATACATCCTAATCAACATAGCGATTGGTATTTAGGTCAGTTGCTGACCTAAAGAAACCGTGTCTCTTTTAACCATGGCTTCTTTTAGTAGCCCCAGTGTTCTCATGGCACCAAAGGAAAACTGCCCAACATTCAGGGTTAGCAGGATGGATGAAGCAAGCCAGGGACTCCTTAAGCCTCTCTAGAGCCAAGCTCAGGACACCACCAGATACAAAACAAGAAACAAACCTCACAAAAAGATGGAAAACCAGAGTTTGGGAACATCCAGTTCCACTGACTGGACCAGGGGATCCAACCCAGATGCTGTTTTGTGATGTGGGAGGATCCGCTTGTGGGCTCTCTCTCAAATGTTTGGGGCTATCTGAGGAATTCCCCATTTCCAATTTGGGTCACCCAAAGAAGGTGCCTGCTGAGAGGGTAAAGAAGTCCAAATCACCAGTTGATTTAGGAGGCTTCCTGCCCAACACTTTTTTTAAAAAAAATTTAATTGGTTTTTATAACAAACATAGACAAACAAAGCATAAAAACATCAAGCCATCTTCCATATGCATATATACAGTGTGTTGGTTGGTTTACAAATTGTTTGTGCTTCCTTTTTGTAGTCTTCAATTATGATTACATTGTACATATTCTCATAGTTTCAATCAAATATTAAACACGTTAATGTCATTATTAATCATTTGTCTATACTTTTATTCATTCATGTTTCACAAAATAATCATATTTTACTTAATTTGTTTTATAACAGTTCATATTATCATCTCAAATCTATCCTACAATCATTTTNTATAATAAGAAAAGAATACATCTTTACATCTTTATTATTTTCTAAGAATCTACATATTTCATTACCATGTTTTATTGTTTAACCATTGATAGAATAGATCCCAAATTTTATAAAATTGTTTATCATCTTGTTCTCTGATTTCAAATGTCAATCTACTCATTTCAGCACATTCCAATATTTAAGATCTGCTCTATTTTATTCTTGCTCTCCATGAACAGTTAAAGATGGTCCCATGCCCTTCCAAGGAAGTCAGCAAAGTTACATAACTCGCTTTTTTTAGATTTAATGTTTAATTTTCTGATGTGACCATTACCATTTGGCAGCATTTGGTTTCACTTCTGCAAGCCCTTTTTTTTTTACTTAAAAGAGAAAGAAATCACAANTGCAAGCCCTTTTTTTTTTACTTAAAAGAGAAAGAAATCACAAGATCCAGCAGCAAAGGCACAAATGGGTGATACCCTACACCCAAATATATGACCATAAAATCGCCAACCTTTTAAGGAAGAAGAAACCCATCGCTGAAGTTAGTGAAAAGGGCTACCAAGAATTGTCCCTCGCCTGCTCACACAATGCAGGCAACGAGATGGTGGCAAGTTGCATAACCAGGGAGCACCTGGCGGTCAGTCCCGCGCATATCACCCAGCTTCCCTTCCCTTCCCGTCGTTCAACCTCGCAACACTCTCCCCCCCCCCCANAAAAAAATTAAGCATCCTCTCTGGATAGCACGCAAACCTTACCCAAGCCGATTCCCTTCTGAAGCGTCCTGAGCGCTTCCTGGAAGTCCCCGTTGCTCACCAGCTCCCGCAGGTCCCTTTTCAACCGGGCCACCTTGGCGGCCGTATCCAAGCCCTTTTCGAGCAAGTTCCCGAGCAGGACGTTCGAGCTCGGCTTCCGCGAGCCCAAGAGGCCGAGTTTCTCCCCGCAGAGGCAGCACTCGGAAGGCGAGGTTTCGCCCAGGCATCTCCTGCAGAAGGAATGGCCGCAGGAGACAGTCACCGGGTCCCGGAGGATCATGCGACACGAGGGACAGAGAACAAGCTCCATGCTTTCTGCTCCGTCAGAGGGGGGGACGGGGGGGCGGGAAATCGCGGCCTAGAAGAGAAGTTAGGAGGGCACCGGGCAAAGGTCGGCGGCTGCCTAAGANTTTTTTGGGGGGGGGGGGAGGTTGTCCTGTCCAACCAGCAAAGACGGAGCAAATCGCCGGCTCTTCAAGTCACAAACCTCCCTCGCGGTTCCCGATTGTTTGCCCCTTGGAGGAATTCTTCAATTTCCGAAGGTGAAAGAGCTGCTCTCTCTCTCTCTAAGCAACTGGAGCAAAAAGCAAACGCGCCGCTTCCTGCCAACTTCGCGCGCAGCAACCCGGGCTTGCTTTCCATGCAATGACCACTAAATCGACCGCTTCATCCTTTTGTTGTTGTTGTTGTTTCTTCTTCTTCTTCTTCTTCTTCTTCTTCTTCTTCTTCTTCTTCTTCTTCTTCTTCTTCTCCTTCTCCTTCTCCTTCTCCTTCTCCTTCTCCTTCTCCTTCTCCTTCTCCTTTTAAAAGACCCCGGTGCTTGCTCGGTCTGAGCGTCCAAAGCGCTCTCTCCGCCCACAGCTCCCTGGTTTCCTCCGAGGCTTAAATCTGTTGCAACTCAACGACGTTCTTGCGCCAATCAATCGATCGATCAACCAACCAATCAATCGCTGGAGAAAACTTGATTCCCCCCCCCTCAGGGTGGTGGGCCCCTTCCTGTCGCCCGGGGCGATCTCTCAGCCTGGGCAGGAGACGGCATCCTTTTGCTACTTCGCGACAAGGAGGCAGGGCGGAGGGGGGAAGGTGTCTCGGCGTGGGACGAATAAAAGGAGGAGGAGGAGGGGGCCCCAAACCAGTAACTTTTTCGCCTCCGCGCAGTATCGTCTTATTTATGCCGGATCGGTTTCAGCGACCGGATTTCTCTGATAACCAGCACACAAGCGTGTAAATTACCCTCATTCACCCACCACCCCCGGGCGGGAATATTACATAAAATCGGGAGCAGCCCCGTGTGATGGCGTCGGAGAGCCAGCCCATTGGCTGCCGGCTTTGGCCGGCCCCCACTGCGAAAGAGACGTAGCGAAGGGCGTTTCATAACCTCCGAGAGGGATGAAAGTTGGGGATCGCGAACCGGTCGGCTAAAGAAAAGGGGAGGGGGAGGGGGGGGAGGGGCGCCTTGCCTCCTGCTCCGGTTCTGCCTTTGACGTCCCAAAGAAGTTGCTTTCCTAAAGGGAGAACGTTCCGCTTCCCGCTGCGTCGTTCTGAAATTAAAAGCAGCTCGTGGTTGTTGTTGCCCCCCCCCCCCGTCATATTAGTATTGGTCATATTAGTATTCATTCCTCTGATGGAACGATGACCCAAGAGGAATTTACTTGAATGCAAAACAGAATGCCACCGATGTGCAAGGATGGTCCATAAGAGCACAGCCCTTTGCAGAAAGACCTGTACACTTGTTACCCTCGGGTGATGTAAACACGATTGCAATTGTGAAGGTTTTCGCTGGGTTTCATTTGGTCAGCTGGGTGGGGAAAAAAAAGAAAAGAAAACACTTTGCTTCAAGGGTAACTTACAAGAATATTGTTCTCTGAAACAGCAGTCCTTCATATATTGCGTAAAGTGCAACGGGCATAAAGCGGTGGGCAGCAAAATTGATATTTCCAATCAGTGTCTGTGGAGATTCTCATGGTTGTCCCAAAGTTGCTTTTTCAAAAGACAACGAGACTTTTGTTTTCTCCTTGAAGACGTTTCGCTTCTCATCCAAGAAGCTTCTTCAGTTCTGAGTCAGAAGCTCCTTGGATGAGAAGCAAAACGTCTTCAAGGAAAAAATGCCTTTGGGATTTCCAACCAATGCACACAGACATACGGGGACACGCTAAAAGAGAGTTTTTTTCCTGAAACAATTGTTTAGCTTGAGATTTAGTTTATCTTATGGTTTATGCTAGTTTTTGTCAGCCTCAGCAACTTGAGGATATGTGGTCTTCAACTCTCAAACTTTGCTCAGCCAGAATGATGGGAAGTTAAAAAGTCCATCCATCTTGAAGTTGCTGTGGTTGAGAAGCATCAATTTATGCTATGAGCTGGTGAAAGTAAATCCTAGTCTATGAGTTGAGACAAGATTGATTTGGGTTGTTTTAAAACATGGGAAAAGTTAATGCTATTTATTATCATTATTAACTATTTAACTTTCAGGGATCCACCCAATAACCCAGACAACAGTGTGGTTCAATATGCCATCATAAGGTGATCATGGTGATTTGCAATCTTTGAAGCCACTATTTAGAAGCTAGATTACTTGTCATCCTTCCCAAAGCTGCTACTTAGATCAGATATTGGATGAAATGTCCCAAATTTCTCTAAATTTGTCTTAGTTTGTGTAGAAAGTGATTGAGACTACAGAGTAAACCACCATTTCAAACAACAAAAACAACTTTGGAGTCATGATTATATCACCAGAGGGAAAAAAATACTTGGTAGGGTAAAAAAATCCAACAAAAATACATCATAAAAATACTTGCGGGAGCAGAATATTGAAGAAACATTGCAATTTAATTTGGAGAATGGACCATATACTCTTGTATTCAGTAATGAGATAAACAGATCATATGCCCTGAACCAATACTCAGTAATGAAATAAATATTCTACAGATTGAGCCCCTTTCTAAACAGCTCCCTTTCATAAAGAGGCTTCTGTGATAAACAATATAATCCTATCATTCATATTCTTTCGCTTAGCTAAAAACATGACAAAATGGCTAACAAGTGTTGATCAACTTTCACAATATCATTATAACCAATGGTAATTGCCAAAATATTAGGAAATCATCATAGGTTGGTTACAACATCCATGTAGAAGCAACCACAGCAAATCTTAGATTATGAAATCCAGTTTGGAAATCAAGAGTTACCCTGTTGTTATCTTGCAGAATAATCTTTACCTCACAACTGCTGCTTTTCATTTTAATAAGTACAGTAAATGTCCCCCCAATTGGCATGTTACACATTACATTTTAGTTTAAGAGGTATTTATGAGATGTAATTTCAAAGAAAATCTGAAGAGCTGGTTGTTATGGCAATATACACACATCTTCCTGCAAATTAAGAACTCAAGATTTTTAAGAATCCCACAAATCCAATCATTTCATTTAGCCAGAAAGGTCAAATATAAGATAAACAGCTAAACCATACAATACGTGTTCCTTTGGCCCTGTCTTTTTCATTGCTTTTATAAGGCAGCATTCTTCACCATAATATCTAAATTATATGCAGACTATCCTTGCTTAGAAACCACAATTGGGATGGGCAACTCCATTGTTAAAAATCATGGTCAATATCACGTAACCGCAATGGACTTATGACCTGCTGCAATCATTGAGACCTTATGTGGTCATAATTTCCAATTTTATTGCCACCTTCTCCATTCTTCTCGTTGAATACCAGTTACAAAGCACACAAATGGCAATTATAGGAACACAGAGACGCTGTGCAGGTCATAAATGCAATGATTTGGTTAAAAAGGTAATTTTTCACCCCATCATAAGTTTGAAGAGTTGCTAAACAAGATGGTTGACAAGCGAGATTCACCTATAATTCCATCTTCATGGAGATTGATTTGATATATTTTTCTGCCTGCTTTTTGACAAGCTTTTAAATAGGGAAAAACATGGGTTTCTAATTTGAAACAATTCAAGTTAACAAATGGCTGCTGTATTTCAAAATGGGGACCAGCCCTCAAGATAGCAATGTGCCATCGAATATCATCCTAACACTTGATATAAACATAGGTAAAATTATAAATAGTCAGCAGAGAATTAATATTAAAAAGCATTTGAATTTTAATTGCAGTCAATTGGCATGTCCTATTTCATTCTCAATCCTGAGGATGCCTAAGTCATTATTTCTCATATTCTATCAATGTTGAAAATATGGGAATTGCCAAAACCCATTTTTTTTCAGGAAATGTGTTTCCAATGAAGAAATCCAGGACAAACTCAGGCTGCATTCCAAAGTCAGCACAGGCCACAGTAGCTGCTGCTCGGACTGTTAAGTTCTATTTTTCAGTTTGGTAAAATATATCTAATGTGCAAGATTTATTTAAAAATATGTTCTAACTCAAATGAAACAATGCTTTTATTTATTAGAGTAATTACAGCATTAAAATATAATACAAATAATCCTTGTTTAGCAATTGCCTCAGATAGTTGGCAATTACGAGTGTTTTTTAAAAAGTAACTTTGTGACCAATGCCTGAAACTGATTAAGGTCTGCTCAGTTTCCAGCAACTATCAGTCTACCATCAAATAATTAAGATCACAGAGCTGAGCTTGTTGACTTACCCTTAGCTTTTTAGGGAAGTGCAGTCAGTCTATGGAAAAAAGCACCTCAGGAAGAGATAGCTTGTGAGAGGGTAAAAAAAGGTAAAGAAACCAAGTCAGACATAGAAGGTTGTATGAGAGGGCTTTATCTGAATGAGACAGAAGCAATTAGCAATTTTCCCAGCATCTTTGTCTCTCAGTCATTGGTTCCATGTGGATCATTTTGCTGGAACCATTTTCAGTCACTAAATGAGGACTACGTGTCATTTAACCAGTGGCAGGAGCAGGATGATAGTGCAGATAGTGCAGATGTGAGACTTGCTGAAAAGAGCTACTCCAAAGAGCCAGAATAGAAGCTGAAATGTGCCAGTGGAAGCAGTAGATGGCAATCTTCCCTCAGTGTTGTAGACTAGTGTTTCTCCACTTGGCAACTTTTTAAGATTTGCAGACCTCAACCCCCTAAATTCACTAGCTAGCATACTAGGGAATTCTGGGAATTAAAGCTCACACATCATAAAGTTGTCATGATTGAGAAGTTATAGACTGATTCTCTCATATACGCAGAGAAATTATATCATATCAGAGTACTCCATATCAAGAAGCCCTCCTTAAAAAGGTAAACTGTATCCTCACATCAACCTCTATTACCAATAACTACATAGATACAACTTTGCAGCTTTCTTGCCTAAAACTGACAACTGCCTTAATCAAACCATTCTCTTTCTTGAAAGGACAAGAGATCGACCACAACCAGTCTTCTATATACATTCTTACTACAGCAGCTTAAGGCTAGTGAAAACACACCTAGGAAACAGACAGGAATCTTTTTTTAAAAAAATAGACTTTATTGATTTTTATTACATTAAAAACATAAAAATATATCACTCAATAACAATTTCTAGTGCTTATCATATAACAATAATTTGTGCTCTACAGGTTTTTATTCATGCATAATTACATTCTTATTTTATCTGTTACTTATATTTAATAACTATCTATCTTTAATCTGTCTCCGCTCTATCCAGCTTTACCATTGTTCCCCCACCTTATAAAACATAGAAGCTTCTTTATCTTTTAAATTCAGCGTTAATTTGTCCATTTCAGCACAGTTCATAACTTTTTGTATGACCAGTTTCTCTGAAGGTATATCTGGTTGTTTCCAACATTGGGCAAAGGCAATTCTAGCAGCAGTCAATATATGTAGTAATAAGTATTTTGTGCTGTTTGCATATTTATTTTTTTTTGAAGATCCCCAATAGGAAGAGTTCTGGTTCTAGGTCTAGTTGTTCATTACTAATTTCCTGTAACCAATCTTTGATTTTAAGTCAGTATTTTCGAGCCTCTGGGCAAGATCACCATGTACGATAATATGTTCCCTCTTTTTTTTTTTTTTTTTGCATTTCCAACATATGGGACTCATTTTGCAATACATTTTCGCTAATCTCAAAGGGGGTAAGTGCCACCTATAAAACATTTTGTATGCATTTTCTTTGTATGCTACTGATTTTGTTAATTTGTGATTTCTATTCCACATGGTAGACAGGAATCTTTTAAAAGAGCAATTGATAAATAGTACTGTATATGGTTTAAAGGCAGAAAGTCCCTACAGCAGAACAAGCTGCTATGATAGCTGATTGAAAAATGTATAAATCAAAATGAGTACCAAGTATTGTTATTGTTGACATGGCCAATCACAGCCTTATCATAAGGGTTACTTTTACTTGAGGAGATATCTGCCAACCATTGGACAATTCTCCTCACATTATCACGGCAGTGTCTTTTTATTTATTTCACCTTACTTGGGCAAAATTGTCTCTGTGTGTATCTATGCATGTATTGATATGTTGATAAGGTGGATTGGTAGCCTTGATTGTTAAATATAAGGTTAAGACAGCTAAAGTTTAAAATAAGATGAGATAAATGAAGAATGCTAAGAATAACGCTTCTTATTCAAAAATAGAAAGAAAAAAATAGTATATCATTAGTTCAGTGAGAGTGACAAAGTGGGTACCATATAACAAATAGAAAAAAATAGTCTTTTCCTGCATCTGTCCTCCACCAACAGGTTTTAGCTAGGTTTGCATACTCTGAAGCAGAATTAAGTAGTTAATATGAGTTTGCAAATCCAGTCAATGTGATTACTTTACTGCACAGTGTACTATATAAAGCAACTGAATTAATTGTGTTAACTGTAAAGGATGTAGGGAATAGCCTAGAACAAGGCTGTCAAACTCATATCATCATGGCAGCATCATGTGATGAATTGGGACTTTTTTCCCCTTTGCTAAACTGGGCATGGGTGTGGTCAGCATGTGATGCAAGGGTCTTGAGTTTGACATCCCTGGCCTAGAAGGAGAAAGAGCCACTACCAAGGCAATAATGAGATAAGCACAGCTTGAGTCCTAAATTGACACAAGGGAGAAGGAGGGAAACACATCCAAACTTGAAAGGTTCTGATAATGCAGGTATTCTTCAGGTTACAGCTACTTGTTCAGCAATGACTTATGATGGTTCTGAATCAGGGGAAACTTATGACCAGTCCTTGGAGTTCTGGCCATCGCATCATCCCTACATTCAGATGAACACTACTCATGTTTGGTGCCTAGCTGACAATTACAATACGTGAACAACAGCAATTATGTGAAAAAGATTTCCCATGTTCTTTGCCAGCTTCCCACAAGCAAAACCACTGGTGAAGCTGGCAGGAAAATGGAAGTCAATCAATCATGTGAGGTCCCTGCTTAAGCCCCTGTCACATTGCACCAACGGATGCAAAGAGGATGTAAAACGGACAGAAAAGCTTGCCATCCGTTGGTTAACGCGATGTACTCACTG
>BHFT01035271.1:15032-37054 GCA_004320025.1 Laticauda laticaudata | reverse complement strand
TCACCTGTGGTGACACGCTTCAGAGAGGATTTGGAAGGGCAATATTCTGTCATGCAAAGTGCATGAAGGAGCTAGTCAAGATCTGTGACACCCCAAATAGCAAATTGCCCCTCAAGAGGCCTTTTCCTAATGTAGAAGGAGTTAGAGGAGCATCTTGCATGGTGGAAGAGAAGAGTGAAAAGTAAGCTCAAGTACATACAAGTTTGGGAACATGGAAGATCAGAGTCAAGAACACATTCAATGCTTCAAGGAAGGTAAAAACAAAGAATGTGAAGACTGCATCTGGAAGAGAAAAGCTCTTCCAGGCCGCACTCCTCGATGTGCTACAGGGGAGTAAAATACTGAGGGAGAAGACACATCTGACAGAGGTCCTTCAAGCAGCTTCTTCACCACTCAAAGAGAGCCTCCTCCCTCCATCCCAAATCAGTTAGATACAAGCAGGTTTCTACGTTGTCTCGTGCCAATTCTCTGCTGCCAGCTTCTCACCATCCTTCCAGAGCATTCTCCCATCATAGCAGCACATCTAAGGCCTCCAAAGCAGCAAGTTACGCCACTGAGCCACAGAAGCTGAGGTAGAAGCAGTTGTAGGCAGATGCAGAGCTATGCACGCACAGAGGAGTACATGGAGAAGGCGGCAGTAAGTGGCTGCAACAGGCTGAAATAGTTGGTACAATGGCAGAAATGGCCAAAGTGCAGGCCAAATTGGAGTTGCCAAATGGCCAAAAAGAACACCACACAAACTGCATGGGCCGCGCATTGCAGAAGGCGGCCAAATGCTGACTCTCTGCAACTTTCCGACCTCAAAAGACCTTGGGAGTAGAGAGCCCAGCTACAATGGGTCAAGGCCTACGTGGATGAGCAGTACTCACTTCGAAACAAAGCAGATGGAACCACCTCAGTTGCCTAAACAGTCTTCCAACAACCAGGGAAGCACAGGGATGGAGTTCAACCCACAGACTCTACATGTCAGTTATGCCAACTGATGTGTACACGCTGAAAAGTATGAGATTCACTTCCACCAACAGCCACCTTCCCCAACTGGGTTGTAAGTACTAAGGTCTGAGATGCTCTTCCAAGATCACAACACTGCCTCCAATGTCTCATGCCTATAGCCAAGCAATTTAGCCACCAGTGCTTATTAACACCTTTCTGATGGAGTTTGACAATGCCATCAACCACAACTGCCACACTGCAATCCAACAGGGCCAGCCACAATTTCCTGCCACACACTTCAATACACATTCCAGTTTCCAGGCACCAAAGAAGGTAACCACACCCAGCCTACACAGCAGCGTGATGTTCGACCATTGTCCCCAGGATGGGAGAAAACGACATCCTCTGTAACCCGTACTGAGAGGAAGACTAAACCATTGTTTGGCTTACAACGCCAAACCCACATCCTATGAGAATCCAGGGAAGAACCCTCTCGGTCAAATACCCTCCCCAACTCAGCAAATGCTGAAGCATTACTAGAAGAAAACTTGCTGTACAGATTGGAAAGCTTAAATTTTTGCACACCAAGAGTTCCAAAATTCTCTGACAAGCCAGGCATAGAGTATCTAGGTATGGAAAGAAAACTTTTCCTGCAACCCAATTCAGGCCATGCCTGAACCCTGATGAAATAATTGGACACTTGATAGCCATGGTGGCCACAAATCATGCCAACATACTGAGGGCATTTATGCATCCACTTCAGACAACCAAGCCGCTGCCCTATGGTTACATGGAAAAGGCTTGACGAAGCTGTTATGGCATTTCCAAGGCATGAAAGCAATACTCTTGTTAAGCCTCAACAGTTTTCCTAAAATTCCTGTCGAAGCCTCGCCAGATCATAGACCTCATTAACAATAACTTGTTCCAGTGAGAATGGGCCACAATGGGATCCCAACTTAACTACGGACTCATCACGTTGACACACAGAACAAAATTGTTTTGAAAACTTCCGCAAGTGGCTACTTGAAAAGTGGCTCCAGTTATCCTTGACACCTTCCATGGCCAAGGGTCACCACACTTTATAACCCTTCACACTTCTTGAAGAATTGGTTCTCCCACCAGGCAACAGTGTGCAACACCACCGGGCCTGTGGAACTCAAGAAGCTTTAATCCTCCTAAATGACAGAAGATACAACAGCAACCAAATACCACCCTCAGGCCCCTATGCACACTAAGGGAAAGACCCTTTAAGTGGTTGTCCCATGAACCCAAAAATCAACTCCTCACTCCACACAAGCAGTTGGGGAGAGGACTCATCAGATACAAACCCAATTTAGATCTTCTTGAACACAAGAAGAAGAATACAGTTTTGTCCTATGCATCCACACTCCATCACTCAAGAACAGCTGCACTAGATTTGCAGTGAAAATACTGACCACAAAAAAAGAAGTTGCTAAGGGAGTACCCATACTGCTATAAATGTTGTGTAATCCCAAACACCTGTCAATAACTTGCACAGCCAAGGTGCAATGTGAACTTATGCCATAGTGACCACACCCATCCACGCTGCATCCAGCTCCGAGGCCACACGACTGCAGATATCTCAGCAGCCTATTACAGACAAGGAAGCCTCAACATAACACAGAAGCAATACAGGGTCCTCAGCAGATTGCCAAAAATACAACCAAACCAAGGATGAGTGTCAACTTCAACAGCACTTTGGCATTGAACTCACCATGCCCTCTTTCGTAGACCTTCCCATCTGTTTAAGGCCCTGTCACACTGCGGCAACGGATTGCAAAACGTTAGTAAAAAGGACACAACGGACGAGAAAAATGTTCCATCCGTTGTTATCCACTCTCAAAAGGGGCAAAAATTTGCACTAACCGGAGGCGGATAACATGGTAAAGGAACGGACGCGGGAGCGACGCAGGACGGATGGAATAGCGGATACAGAATGGGAAGCCCATTTCGGATGGAAGCGGATGGGAGGCAGATGTCACATCCGCTAGGCCTTCTGGGGGACCTCAGCAAAAGCGGACGCGAAATGGATACAGCGGATGCAACAGCGGATGCATAGCGGGATGAAGCAGGATGCACAGCCGGAAGCCTAGCGGATGCAGAGCGGAAGAAACCTAGAGCGGATGCAACAGCGGAAGCCTCGTGGATGCTGCGTTAATTGCGGCATTGTGGGGGGGATTTATTGCCTCAGCCCGTGGATATAAAGGGAAGCAGCTTCGCAACGTGGCCAGCATTCAGAGGAAAGACCTGCTGCTGGATACAACCGAAGTCCTTGCCTTTGCCCGTCCTTGCATGCCTGCCTGCAAGTATATGCTGCAAGCCTTCCTGCCGCTTCCTGCCAGCCTGCCTCCCAGCTGCCTCCCAGCCCCCCTGGCCAGCCTCCCTGCCAGCCTTTTGCTCTCTGCCTGCCTGCCAGCCTTGATGCAGCTGCCTTCGCGCCTCCCTGCCAGCCAGTCTGCCGCCAGCCTTGGTGCCCTGCCTGCCTGCCTTCCTGCCAGGCCTTCCTGCCAGCCTTGGTGCCAGGCATTCCTGCCAGCCTTCCTGCCAGGCTTTCCTGCAGGGCTTCCTGCCAGCCCTTGGTGCCTCCCAGCCTCCCGTGCCAGCCCTCCCTCCAGCCAGTCATGCCCCATCAACCACTGGGGAAGAAGCGAAAGCCTCAAGCAACCTGCCGCCAATCCTGGCAAGAAGGGACAGGGCCACCCTCCCGCCCCCTGTCCCTGACTCTGTTCTCTTTTTTGCCTGGGCTTTCCTGCTGCTGCGGGCTCGCTCTTCTGGTGCTGGAGCTTCTGCTGAAGGCTGCTCCTGGTGGTGGGGGGTGCTTCATTGGTGCTTACTCTAGCTGAAGCTGTTCCTGCGGTGCTGCTTTTGCCTGGCGCTTACTCTGCTGAAGCTGCCCCTGGTCCTGATGGTCCTCTGGTCCTGCTCGTGCTCCTGGACTTTTGCTCGTCCTGCTCGTCCTGCTCGTACTCCTGGCCTTGCTCATCCTGCTTCGTTCGCTCCTGGTCCTGCTCGTGCTCCTGGTGCTGCTGGTGCTGGTGCTGCTGCTGATCCTGCTGTTGCCTGGTGCTGGCTGTTGCTGCTGCTGCTGGATGATGATGAGCGATCCTTGCTGCTGCTTAGCTGCTGCTGATGTGATGATTATGAATTATGAATCCTGCTGCTGCAAAGCTGCTGCTAGCTGCTGATTGATGTGATGATGATGATGATCCTGCTGGTGCTGGCTGCTGGTGGTGGGTGTGGAGGAGGCAAGCCCCTACTACTGGGAGCCCCTCTGATGGAGGGCCCATCTGGTTCTGCCAAAGGGAGAAGAGGTTTGTAATGAGACAACGGGAGAGGAGGCCTATGCTATATTGAGGAGGAACACGAGGATGAGGTGCTAGAGTGGCTGAGAGAGAATGACTATCTGTGGGCGGAAGGGACACCGGCTGTACAGGACACCAAAAGGAAGCAGGCTGCTTTTGGAGAGAGAAGGCGAGAAGTATGGGCTACACTTCAGAGGTGCTCCTCGGCTGGTGGAAAGCACATGCCACACTGGTACGGGAAGCTGCACCTGAAGAAATTCTGGCCAGGGCCACGTTTAGCTGACGGACGAGAGAGACCTATGTCATGGCCAGGTGCAGCATCTTGGAGGGTGAGATCCGCCACCGAGGAGCACCAAGAGCCCCTCTCACTCCACCTCTCTCTCGCCGAGCCTGCTGAGAGCAGTCCTTCTTGCCAGCTGAAGAGTCAGTCCCTGTTCCAGGCAGGTTTCCTGTGGCGCCGTGCCCATGGCGGAGAACCTGCGGACAGGGTTGTAACCATGGAGGAAGCCTGTGGAGGACTCCCTGGTGCGGGGGAGAAAGGAAACAGCGTTCCACCAACAGCCGTAGCCACATCTCACCCTCCACTCCACCTCTACAGAAAGGCAGAGAAGCCAGACAGCAGGAGGGCAAAGAGCCAACCTATCCTGCTGAGATCAGGGACACCATCCGGACCAGCATAGATCTTCTTCTCTCCAGCTGGTCCACACGACTCCTCATCCCTCCAACCGCAAGGCCCTTTCTCACCAATGTCACCAAGACCCTCAGGAACATGGAGGAACCCCAGTACCAGGTGGTGAAGGACTTTGATCATTTGGAGCTGCCTTTCAACAACCCTCCAAGATCCAGAGGAACCTGCTCCCACCCAGTCCCAGGTCTGCTTCCTCCACCCCAGGTTGATGTTCGCCTCCCATTCCAAGGCTTCCAAAGCCCCTCACCTACCAAGGGCTACGCTACCAGGAGGTTCCAGCAGCACAGGCAGCAGCCCTTCCCAGTCCAGGCACAGAGTCATCGGGCGACACCGTTGCCAACCATGTTCCACTGATGCCACCGATGCCACCCCACGCCAATGATGCACCGATGACAGTGATCCCACCCATGCCACCGATTGCCACCCACGCCAGTTCCTTCACCCAGCTGCAGACCAGACAGGCCCACTATACTACTTCCTTCCTCCACCCCACTAGCCAAGCCGCGGCCTCAGTACATCTGTCCTTGGTACTGGGGCTTGACACGCCATGGCATGTGAGGAAGGACGCACTCAGCATCACGGGCCTTGAGCCAGCTGTCCAAGAGTTTCTCAACACACTGTCACCTGTTGTCTCTCTCGGGGCCAGGCACCCCAGTGATGCTTCAGACCAGCACTGCAAGCAGCACCCACCTCCCAGCACCTGGACCCTTCACCCTGAGACTGGGCACACCTCCGAGTGACCAAGAGGAGTGCCAGGAGACTGGCTGGCTGGCTACCCTGTGACTTCATTTTTTGGACACTTGACTTGGGTCATTTTTCTTAGCAGCTTTGTTTGTTCAATAAGTCTAATCTTTGATTCACACATTGCTTCATTTTCTTTTTTTTAATTTAAAGTCTTGGTGGAAACTTTTTAGAAATGGTTGAGGTAAGTTTCCTATGCTGTCTCAGGTCGTAGGTCTTCTGAGGTATCGCAGTTTCTCCAGAGGGTTGGACATCTAAAGGTGGTTGTTGGGAACCAGGTTCCATGTTTATGACAAGGGTGGGTGGAGGATTCAGGTCTTCTGGTACATCATAGACATCTGTCATGGCTGAGGAAGTTGCCATGCTTCAAATTGGCAAAGGGATAATTTTGGAAAATCTAGTGGTTTTCCATGTAATTCCTTTTTTTTTTGTACTAGGGGACACTATGCACAGGTAGCGGAAAGTAGGATTTCTGCTATTTAGCACTTGAGCATATATGTGGCGCTGCAGAGTCTGGGTGATGCTAGCACATCACACAGTATGGCTGTTTCTAGGGGGCACTAGAGGTTGCATTGTGAAGTCAGAGACTTGAGGGCCAAATGCAGAAATATGCCTGCTAGTGTTGCTTGCTCCACAAGGGGACACTAGAGATTGCATTGTGAAGTCAGAGACTTGAGGCTAAACATAGAAATTTGCCTGTCAGTGTTGCTTGCTACACAAGAGGGCACTAGAGGGTTTGGCAGATGCTGTTGCTAGCACATGCTGTCGTGAATCCTGGCACCTTGATTTAAGTTGCTTAAAATTTCTACAATAATTGAAACAAAAAAAGGAATTATTATTGAATAAACACTCTGGTTAAATTGAGAATATAATTTTCATTTGTATAATTTTGTGAAACTGCAAAAAAAATCTTATAAGAATTTGCAAACACATATTTGAAAACTCTGGGAAATTGAGTAGCAGATATTTGAGTAGCAGATATTGTTTTGGGTTGCTTTGCCTAGGTCTCACTTCTTTGTTGAAGGGAAAAAAAGGGGGGGGGATTTCCTGCCTACTCTTGAAAAAAAAGGAAAGAAAAAAATGGTAAGAATTCTTTGACTTCACTGTAAATTTCTNCCTAGGTCTCACTTTTTTGTTGAAGGGAAAAAAAGGGGGGGGGATTTCCTGCCTACTCTTGAAAAAAAAGGAAAGAAAAAAAATGGTAAGAATTCTTTGACTTCACTGTAAATTTCTTCTTGACCACCAGATGGGGATGTAGGCTGCTTTACCAAGATGTGATATTGCCCATTAGGAGAGGGGTGGTTGGGTCCCAAAGGTATTTATTCCTTACTCGCTGGAAGAGAAATTCATCAAACAAATACAACAGTTCAAAGGTTATATGCAGTGTGTCCTTGTTATATTTAAATTTTTCTAGCATAGAAATAAGATGGATAAACTCTATGCTTCATGAGGAAAAGGAAAGTGCTCTTTGTTCACATAGCTTACTTGCTGGTGCTTTGATTTATAGCCCCAATAAAACTCGGCCAGATAAGGTTTTACAGCCTTGGTTATAAAATGGCTGGAGGCCTCATGGCAGATGCTGGTGAAGATAAAGAAAAACACATCCTTTGTCTTTACTCCAGGACACAAGCTAGTTTGCTTAGAGTTAGCCCAGGGAGAGATGAAATAAAGGAAGCTGTTTGTCTGTCCCTTGAAAGATGGGAAGTTTGCTTTCCCTCTTGTTATGTAAAATGAGTCTTTGAAATAACAGGAAGACAAGCGGAAAGGGGGCAATCTCTAACCCCTGCCTGCTGGTTCAAATTGTCTTTGAAAGTCAGAGGGGCATAAGGCATAAAGACATTCCATGTTAATTCCTGGCTTCAACCTATCTTTGTCTTAAACACAGAAATCCAAATTTCACATCCAGATATATCTTTTTACTTTTTAATCCTCTTTTGGAGTCAGGAATTCAAATTAAGCAATTATTTTACTATTCTTGGGCTTCAGGAATACAAATAACCATCTTTTACTTTCTGTCTTCTGCACAGTGATGGATTTGTAAGCTTATTTATTACGCATATAGCAGATACAATATTAATTTCTCATATTTCTTTTCTAGTTCAACATCTATGAACCCCAAAAGAAATAACTCTGGTTCCAATGTAATGTTAATCCCCAATAACTTTTGCATGATAGCATATATTTGCATTCAAAATTCCTTAGCTTTTACACACGTTCACCATGAAGTCTTGAAGAACATCCCTTGAGAGTTGAATTGACCTTATATTTAAGATAGCTTTAGATTTAGAGATCAATGTTGCAGGTACTGATTATCCCAAATTAAGTTAAACTTAAGAAAAGAGAGAGATAGAGAGAGAAAGTCTTCCCTACTTAGTAGCTTCTCTTGTCATACCCTTTGTAGAAGCTTCAACCTTCAAGTATGTTTTTTTAAGAGTTTCTGGAGAAAAACTTAGAACAGAAAAAGGCTTTTTTGAGTCTATTCTCCACCATTTCCTAAATATGGCCGAAGAAATCTCAGGAGAGAGAGGCACCAAATGTTCTTTATTAATGGAATTCTCCCACCAATGGTATTCAGTATTCTCTTATACTATATAGCTAGTTTCTTCTCCTTCATTCAAACTCAGCATAAAGCACCAGTGGAGAGATTTGTTTGTAGAATAAGGCAATATTATAATATTATAATACAATATTATATCTTATAATATCTTATAATATATAATGTATAACTGCGATTGTGCACCAGTTACACCCTTTCCTGGACCAGTGGTCCCTTCTCACAGTCACTCATGTCCTCGTCACTTCCCATCTTGATTATTGCAATACGCTCCACATAGAGCTGCCTTGAAGAACATTCAGAAGCTCCAGTTGGTGCAAAATGTCCTTGTGGTTTTGTGCAGATTCCAGTGTGCACATGTTTCATCTTTCCTGTTGGAGCTGCGTTGGATGCCGATTTGCTTCTGTTTGCAATTCAAGGTGCTGGTTGTCACCTTTAAAGCCCTTCATAGCTTGGGATCAGGTTATCTGAGGGAATGTCTCTTGCCGGTCACATCTACCCAACCCATCAGATTGGGGAGGCGGGGAATGCTTTCGGGTCCCAACCCTGAGGGAAATATACCTGGTGGAACCCAGAAGAAGGCCTTCTCCATGGTGGCTCCCTCTCTCTGGAACATTACTTCCCCAGAGATTAGAATGGTTCCTTTTCTAATACTCTTCGGGAGGCACTGAAGACCTGGTTCTACCAAAGGACCTGGAAAACCCAGAGCGGGATGGAGCCCATCAAATGGCTTGTGTGATCTGTTGTCGTCGGGACGGGGCGGGTGGGGATTGGGGGGTG
The DNA here is from genome assembly GCA_004320025.1 of Laticauda laticaudata. NCBI lineage: Eukaryota > Metazoa > Chordata > Lepidosauria > Squamata > Elapidae > Laticauda > Laticauda laticaudata. The sequence goes on along the minus strand of BHFT01035271.1, from coordinate 28,035 downwards.
ATATTTTATTTATTTTTCTTTCCAGATTTTGTTCTATTGTATTTTATTAGTTCATTTGATTCTTTTTGTTAGTTTTTATTTTTAAAAATTTATTTAAACATGATTTTACATTCTGTAAGCCGCCTTGAGTCACCATGGGTGAATAGGTGGCAATATAGATTTAATAAATAAATAGATAAATAAATTTCTACTTTGTTACTTTCAAGTTCTTAGATCTAACTCAGCTTCTTTTAGTTTGGCATCTTAAAACATTGTGCAAGTTTGACTCCTGTGCTTCATTAGACAGCTGGGACTTTACATTTACAAATACTTACCAGGCTGAAAAAGACTAATTTTGTTCCTTGGGCACAATATTTCTTAATATGTGATTCTAGGGGTTCCCTAAGACCCTCTCAGAAGTCCTCAAAAATCAAAATTATTTGCCAGTCTATATTGAAAAATACAATATTAAAAATCTTATCAAAATTGTGACAAGCAGCATCAGCAGCAAATGTATCAAAGTTAATTTTTAATATGATAAATATTGATAACACAAACCAAAGCTCTTTGGGGGTTCTTCATAATTTTTAAAAGTAGAAAATTCATGAGAGGAAAAAAATGTTTAAGAGACACTTACTCAGCAGACTCTTCAAGTAGTAAAGAGAGACTTGTCAGATGAAGACAAATGGCATTTTATGTGTTGTATAACCTAATGTTCTCTTCCATTTGAATCTCTGTATATTTATAGTACATATACTTGGGAATGTTAGCTTTTTTAATGGTGTTGCCAAAGATAGGATTGCACTAGTAAGCCTCAATTTTTTAATGTCACTTTTTCACCAAAAGGCCAGATGTGAAAAGAACAAGCATTTCAGATATGCTCTTTGCACCTCTCCTTTCCAATTTATTTCTTCAACCCAGAACAGTGAAAACTGTACAGGGAAGCAACAATGCTTCAGAGAATTAGATCACTGAAATATTAACAACATCTACAACCATTCTCATGTTATATATTCTGTCTGTCATTTATGAGTGGCTGAAGACAGAACATTTGATCCTGTATTTGCGAAAGTCAAAATCATGGTCACAGAGGCATAAGGCCAATACGGTACTGGCTACTTCCAAAAGTGATATCTGCAAGAGCTCAAAGAAAAACAAATGAAGCAAAAAGTTCACTGTTAAGTTACAAAGTAAGGTTACAAAAGGGAGAATGGGAGAAGAGTTCCTCGTACAACTTTTCCCTTCTGAAGGGTCAGCAGTTGATGGAGTCTCTGAGGTCATACATTGTATTATTATACCAATTTGTCACTTAAATTAAAACCATTTAGTCCATTACTTAGTTCAGAGTGGCAGAACAAATGTGTATGTACATTTTATTGTATTTTTAATGTGCTCTTTTTCTCCCCAGACAGAGGAAAAACATTAAAAACAAACCGAAACAGAACAGACTGCAGAGACAGATGTTGGGAAGACCTCATGAAGAGATCCTTCAGGAATAATTTCTGTGAACTGAAACAATAAAGAGAGTATCTCTTTAGAGAGTATTGCTATAGTCTTGCCCCATTTATTTTACATGTCTAGGTTAGAAACAGGAATGTTGAAGCTGACGGGTTTCATTGCCAAACACTTACCTAAGGAACCAGATGTGTCTCTCATTCTGGGTTTAGTTGAATTTAATTACATTTTACGCTCTCTTTAAAAAACCCCAAAGAATGCTTAAATCATGATTACTGTTGTCTATTTTATGTAATTAGGCTTTAGTTATGGATTGGCGTAAAGCACACATCACAATTATTGTTTGGCAGACAGGTTATTCCTAATCCTTGAATTTACTACGTTTTCTGCTGCACTCTATTTTCTTTGTACTTTGCTTACGGTGTTCCAACATTAACTTTATTATAAATATATATAAATAAGAAATGTATATCCTCCCCCCCGACCATAGAAACCCACCTAGATTATTTTAAAAAAAGAAAATGGTGGTTGGCTTCTGTCCAGAGGGTTGTTTAAAAGTAGTGAGAAGCAACTGCCTCATTCTCCTATGTTCATAAATGCCTGTTTGATGTGTGGCAAAATATTTGCCAGAGCAGTCATTTTTTGTGAGCAACCACACCATGGCATCAAAATCACAAATATGCCCACCAGTTTTCAAAAATCACTTATCCAAGATTTAGTCAAACATTACTGGAGAGGCATGCATGACAAAATGATTTTGTCAGGATCCTACTTTTATTATTTAGCAGGTAAATAATTTGCCATTTCCCTTTGCTTTCCCCAGTTACTTCAATTCTGCAATTAGTTTTTATGCAGGCTAATCTCTCCCTGTTTCTCTCTATCCCCTGCTCTCTGTCTCTCTATCTCTCTGTCTGTCTGTCTTTTTCTGTCTCTGTCACTGTCTCTCTCACCTAAGGCATATATCTCCTCCATGTCTGAATGATTGCAATGTTGGGTATTAATAGGATAGCTTCTTGAAATGTATCAAAATTGAGGAACTTTTTCTCTGGATAGCTTGATGCTTTTCTTATTTGTATTAAGTCAACAGATTGAGGTAATTTCTCATCTTGCCTGTAACTATAATCAAATTTGCAACATATTCATTAATTCAGCACTTGAAAACTCAGGCATGTGTGTATGTTTTTTGATAATTTTTTTACTGTTTAAACAATCTACCAATATATTAATACAAGTTATACAGAGGAAGAGGAGGGGGTTTCCGTTGAAAGTTTGGGCCTTCTTTTATGTTTTAAACTATGAGACAGTTTGTAGAATAGTGCTCTAAAATCCTACTTACCTCCATAATAAGCATACTCAATGGGACATATTTTTAAGCACACATGTTTAATGCTACAATTTACTATTGTTTCCCCAAGTCATATATAAGAAATGTTACTATCTTCATACTTCGATTGTTTTATAAACTAAGCCACTTGACTATGGGAATATGCATCTTAAAAAGATTGGGGAAATCTTTTGTAAGTCTCAGCCTAACATTTATTTATTTACTCTGGTTTATCTACTATGCCAATATGGAGATTCTGGGAGACTTTAATTGTCCTAATAAAATGAATCATGTTATCGATTTCATTCCTTCTACTCTAGGAATACATACAATTTACATATGTTTCCAATGCTTTTCTTTAGAGATTCATAATGGGGAAGGAAAATACACATGGGACAAAACTAAGAAATCAGATTAATTCACTCAACTTGCTTTTCTAGGTGTTTAAAATAACTATATTTTGACATACTTGTAAAAAATGAAACTTTTGTGTTTTGTATGAGGGGATGGATGTGGAGAATCCAGATTTTTTTTTAGTGAAAGGATATGAAGCCCTGTAATCTACATTTCTTTCTAATGCACTATTTAGACAGCACATGCTGCCTTCCATTAACATTAAGTATGAAAATCTATGTTTCAGTAATAGGGTTGCGACACAAATTAAGAAGTGCTAGGCCACTGAAAGCTAACATTTTTTTGAAAAACATGCTTCCCTGTCCAAAAGAAAACAAATTTGGATGAGAATATTATCTTTCTTGTTCTGAGAAGATGACATTTTATTAGATTCAATTATAACCTTCAGGGTTTTCTTTTTTCCTCTATCCCACAACTTTCTTCTAATTATTGGAAGATAACAGATATTTGTATCATAAGCAGTCTTTAAATTCCTCACTCAAACAAGAAAAACAAACAGTTAAAATGATTTTAGACAATCTGCACAGGGCTTGTATGTGCTAAGATTAAGAATATTCTGCTTTTCCTACATTAAGCAGAACAAACTATAACGTTTACATTGTCCATAATGAGGAGATTCACAGGGACACTCCATTGATTTTAATGGATAAATTAGTCATTAATGGGATTAATGGTCCAATATTTAGTATTCTGAATGCAGTAATCTCTGATCCCAGTCTCTGAAGCTTCTCAACAATTTAGCTGAAGACAAGACTAAAAATAACAAGCCTGCCTAAAAAAGTACAGAATCTTCCTAATGATCATAAATATGACAAGTTAGTGAAGTTTCTTATTTTCTTCATGCTTTCAAGGCATAATATATAAAGAGATATCACACTTTCTCTTATCATTTGTCTCAGACTAATTCTAATTTAAAGGCCCTGTCACACTGGCCGACGGATGCAAAACGTTTGTAAAAAGGACACAGTGGACGAGAAAAATGTTCCATTCCTGTTATCCGCTGCTTCAAAAGTTGCCCCGAATTTGCATAACTAGAGCGCACGCAACACGGAAAGGAATGGACGGGGGAGAGACGTAGGGCGGAGAAAGCGGATGCTCTATCCACGAAAGCCTAGCGAATGTAAGTGCGGAATGAGGCAGATTGGCGAATAATCCGCACGCTTCCGGGGAACACAGCCAAAGCGGACGCGGAACGGATACAGCGGATGCAGAGCAGACGCCGAGCGGATGAAGCTGGATACACAGCGGAAGCCTAGCGGAAGCACTAGTGGAAGCCTAGTGGGATGCCTAGCGGATGCCTAGCGTTCAAATGCGCATGCGGGGAGGATGCATGTCGCGTCAGCCCCACGGATATAAAGGGAAGCAGCTCCCAAGCCCGGTATCAACATCTCAGAGGAAAGCCTGCTTCCAGAACAGTCTCAGGCCTGCCTGGCCAGACTGGCCTGCCAGCCTGCCTGCCAGCCTGCCAGAGCTGCCCCGCGCCTGACCTGCGCAGCGCCCGTGCCTGCCTGCTTGCCAGCCTGCCCTGCAGCCTGCCTTGCAAGCCAGGCCAACCCCACCAACCATGGGGAAGAAGAGAAAGCCTCAGCCATCTGCTGCAGCTCTGGCAAGAGGGACAGGGCCCACCCTCCCACCCCCTGGCCCTCACTCTGCTTCTGCTGGGGCTTCTGCAGCATGGCGTTGCGCTCAGTGGGCTGGGGCTTCTGCTGCTTCTGCTTCTGGAGGAGCTGATGATGCTGCTTCTGGTGGTGGTGCTTTGCTGGTGCTTACTCTGCTGATGCTGCTTCTGGCGGTGGTGCGTCTGCTGTGCTTACTCTGCTGAAGCTGCTTCTGGTGGTGGTGCTTCTGCTGGTGCTTACTCTGCTGAAGCTGCTTCTGGCGGTGCTTCTGCTGGTGCACTTACTCTGCTGGCACTGCTCCTAGGAGCTGGTGCTTCTGCTGGTGCTTACTCTGCTGGCGCTGCTCGCTCTACTCCCTGCTGATCGTGCTGGTGCTCCTGGTCGTGCTGGTGCTCCTGATCCTCCTGTGCTCCTGGTCCTGCTGTGCTCCTGGTCGCTGGTCGCTGGTGCTCCTGTCTGCTGTCCTGGTCCTGCTGGTCCTGCTTGTGCTCCTGGTCCTGCTGATGCCTTGTCTGGCTGTGCTGGCTCTGGTCCTGCATTGTCCTGGATTTGAACTGCTCCTGCTGCTGCTGGTGGTGGTGGGAGGAGCACCCCTACACCTGGAAGCCCCTCTGATGAGGGCCCATGTGGTCTGCCAAAGGGAGGAAGAGGCATACGCAAAAAACGGGAGAGGAGGCACTACAACATTGAGAGGAACATGAGAATGAGGTTCTGGAGTGGCTGAGAGAGAATGACTATCTATGGCGGAAGGACACAGGCTCTTAGGGACACCAAAAGAGAAGCAGGCTGCTTTGGAGAGAGAAGCGGAGAGAGCCTGGGCTACACTTCTGAGGTGTACGCTGGTGGAAAGCACATGCACACGCTGGTACGGGAAGCTGCACCTCAAGAATGTCTGGCCAGGCGCAGTCAAGCTGACGGACAGAAGAGAACTACTGTCATGGCCAAGTGCAGCTTCTGGAGGGTGAGATCCGCCACCGAGGAGCAGCCCCCTCTCACAACCCTCCTATCTCAGGCGAGCGCTGCTGAGAGCCAGTCCTCTTTCGGCAGAGAGTCAGCTCCTGTCTCCAGGCAAGGTGTCTGTGGAGCGTGCCACGATGGAGACTCCCCCGTATATATATATGGCGAGCGCATGGGGGACTCCCTGGCGCAGTGGCGAGAAAGGAGACGGCACTTCCACCACAGCCCAACCGCGCATCCACCCCAGTGTCCCCTCCCACAGAAAGGCAGGAGCAGGAGGGGCAAAGCCACACTGTCCTGCTGGAGATAAGAGACACCCTGAGAGAGCCAGCGTAGATATCCTCTCTCAGCTGGTACACCGACTCTCATCCTCCAACCAACAGGCCCCTTCCTCACCTATGGAACCAGACCCTCATGGACATGGCGGAACTCCAGTACCAGGTGGCGAAGGACAGGATCACTGAGTCTGGCTTTCAACACCCTCCAGATCCAGATGAAACCTGCTCCACCCAGTCCAGGTCGCTTCCTCCACCCCAGGTGATGCTTCCTCCACTCTAAGGCTTCCACAAGCCCTCACTACCAAGGGCTATGCGCTACGCGGGAGGTCCAGCAGCACAGGCAGCAGCCCTTCCCAGTCCAGGCACAGGTTCATCGAACCGACACGTTGCCACCGGTGTCCACTGATGCCACCGACCGAGCCCCATCGCCACTGAGCCACCAACGGCCACCGATGCCACCTGCCACGATGCCACGAGCCAGCATCCACCCAGTGCAGACCAGACAGCCAACTACACTGCTACGTCCTTCCACCCCACAGCCAAGCCCAGCCTCAGTACATCTGTCCTTGGTACTGGGATGACTAAGCCCATGGCATTGAGGAAGGGGCTCCTCAGACATCACGAGGCTGAGCCAGATGTCTGAACAGCTTCTCTCAACACACCATCCTCCTGTTGTCCTCTCGGGGCCAGGCACCCCAGTGAGTGCGCTTCAGACCAGCACTGCAAGCAGCAGCACCTCCCACAGCAGCCTGGACCCTTCACCCTGAGATGTGAGCACACCTCCGAGTGAAAGAAGAGGAGTGCCAGAAGACTGGAGGTCGGCTACCTGTTGACTTACTTTTGGACAACTTGACTTGGTCATTTATTTCTTTTGACAGAGCTGTACCTTATTAAGTTAAAGACTATCTTTTGCTCACGACTTGGCTTATTTATTTTTTTCTTAATCATTAATATATGTGAAACTTTGTAGCAAATGGTTTTAAGCCTTTGCATAACTTGTGGTAGGTGTTAGATAGCAGTGGTTGCATGGGCAAGGGATACCTTTGGGATGGCTAATGCCGATTGCGGATAGATAAAAGCCCATCCAGGCAAATATAGTGGACTGTAGAGTGGCACCCTCCCAGGGTGCCACAGGACTTTTGGCCCTTTATTAATAACAGATCTTAATCCATTCATCGCCAACACGATGTCACTACATAAACACAAACCCTCGACTGTTGAGTTAAATGCCACTGTTCATTGGTAGGCCCACGCGCAAATACATAGGATGCCAAGTCTCTCAGTATGGCTGAGAGTAAGTGACAGGGCTGATGGAAGGACAGTACCCATTTAATCATTCTATTCATCTGTCTTGCCACTTCGCCACGTGCTCACAGCTGGGAGATTGCACCGAAGTGTTTCTCAGAGAGTGCGATGCTTGGGCCTGTAGGTCTGTTGCCCTTGCAGCGTCCTCGTGTCTGCAGAGCTCTTTGGCGCCTTGCCTCACATCCCCAGCTGCTATCCAGTTTTCCCTATTGCCTTCGATGTTGGAGCTTACCAGGCTCCAGATGTCCTCCATGACAAGTTCCTTGAGTCCACAAGTCCTTGTTCTGCAAGACTAGGGTAGCGGTGCATATGGAGTGTGCAGGATGGCAGCAAGCTTCCACGATCCTCTCACAGTCTGTGGGCCGATGCTGCAGGGTGGTAGAAGTACCTGGAACCTGTTGGCTAGGATGCCCAAGGCTTCTCCACCACCCGTCTGTGCCCTGGACAGCCTGTAAGTTGAAGATCTCTCTTCATGGGTGAGGAATCTGGAAGGTTAGGCGTCATTGAGGTAGGTTCTGAGGGAGAAGCATCATTCCCCCATAGATGAAGTAGGGCACATCTTGCGTGTCGTTGGGCAGGGGGTCTGGATCTGGGAAAAGCCCAGGTGATGAGGTTGCATTCCAGCCCCTCCTTGAGGTCACTGGCTTTGTATACCTGGGCATCTGAAGCTGATCCCATTTGTCTGAAGCATTGATGTACATGAACTTGTAGTCCGCATTGACCAGGCACAGAAGAGCATCAGGCTGAAGAAGCCCTTGTAGTTGTGAAAAGTGGACCCCGACTTGCCTGAGCTTTGCAGGCCACGTGCTTCTCCATCTATGGCTCCAATGGTTGTGGGGGAAGTTACTACTTCTGATACCACTGCTCTGCAACTTTCTTCAGCCTTCTTCGGTGGAGGGGCACTGGAGGAGTCCTCCAGGTATTCCTTCGATGTGGCCTGCACCACTTCTCTGTACCACACAATGCTGATGTGTTGTGTGGTACCCAGCGTACTCATGCTGCACGTACCCGAGCGGTGGCGCAGAGTGAGTGCCACCATTGAGCCCAGGTTGCCAGCGTGGCCGGAAGTGGTGCTCTGCTTGGTCAACCTGGGTGTCAGCCACTCCACAACTTCGTCAAACATGGCTGGAGGCATCCTCATGAAGTTCTGGAATTGACGAGTGTCTTCGTTGCTGAGCTCCACCATCAGCTTGTTGTACAGTCCGTAGTCTGCTCTCCTCCTGATCCATCTTTTGACGCCAGAGCTTCTTGGCCACCTCCTTTTCTTCCCGGTAGAACAGTTGAAAGAGCCTGTTAGATGGCTTCGCACTGTTGCAGAAGGATGGTGGCTACCAAAAGGAGTGTGTTACGATCCACAGTTGACATGACTGGATGCTGTGGAAGAGCAAGAGTCAGATGAAGCTGCAGAGGTCTGCAACAGCTGGGCTGCTGGTCTGAAAGTGAGATCCAGTGAGTTGCCCCCTTTTTTATAGGACAATATAGGTTTTCCACTATGTGTCCTTTTGCATCCTCTAGGCATCCTCTAGAACCTTCCTTATATATCCAAGATAGGTCCCTACGAATGTTTTTTCCGTTTTAAATGCTTTGTTGCGAGCTGCATCTGCTTTCCATTCTTTCTTCCCGTCGTGCTACTAACGCTGCGCGTCCTTTCCATCGTCCGTTTCACTGTCCTCCCTGTGTCCGCTTCTCCGCTGAGCGGTTTTAGTTGTGCGGATGCGCAGCAGATGCCTAGCAGATATGCGGACGCTAACGATGCCGACGGATGCAGAACGGATGTTCCCCATATGCGTGTGGATGCAGAAACGGATGCGATTGGATACATTTTCTGCTCAAAAAGTTTTGAGCACAGTCAAAACTTTTGAGCGGATGGAACCTCAGTCGACGATGCTGGACGGATAGAGAGGAAGAAAAAACGGACTCAGTGAGTACAGAAGGATGCATCGCGTTTACCAATGGAATGGCCAAGTGTTTCTCTCCATTTTACATCCTCTTTCCATCTGTTGGTGCAGTGTGACATGGGCTTTAACTGGGTCATGATCTCTTAAGCAACAGTAGAAAAAAGGCTGTTGCGGCCAAGCAAATTACCAATTGCTAGTAATGGGCATTTATTTGTCTCCTATTTTTACAGGATTATGAGTTATTTAACAGTCTTGAATATCTTTATTGCCCCTTACCTTTTAGCATGTCTGATAAGAATAGCAAATATGAGAGGAGAGTCAGCATAATATTCTGGTGAATATGCAGCTCTTTAGCTAAAAGTTTGAACTTAAAACCTGGGTATGTATGTACTTTAATCTGATATAGTATACAATCTCTTACTAAAGATGGGGTAGACTAGATGAGATGATTTTTCTAAAAGTTTAATTGGGAGATTGAAACAGTTAAAATAACAAATAAACTAAGTGGAAGGCATAATGAACAATTAAGAGATGTACAAAGAGATGTGTTTTCAGAGTCTTTTAAAAAGCTAATAAAGATCTTAGAACAGTTGGCATCAGGAAAGACATGATTGATTTATCTCATAAAGCCACTTCCTCAGTACCTATAGAAGAGAATATTTGTAGCTCACGGTTGAACTGTAGAGTCCTTGGTGTTCTCTGAGCTTAGTTGTTTTCTTGCAAATGTTTCATTACCCAAAAAGTAATGAACATCTTTAATGCTAGGTAATGGAAGATGTTATTTCGTCAAAATGTTTGCAACAAAACAACCAGGTTCAGAGAGCACCAAGGATACACATTTCCACAATCTGGAAAATCAAAGAAAGGTATGTGTCCAGAAACTTCTTCAAACCACATACTTGTTCTTCTGTAGAATATGGTTCCCAAGAATGTCCATTCAGACTGGAAAAATCCACTCTCTTTCAGAAAATAAAGTCCCTCACAAATGAGCATTTCCATTTAGACTGTATTCAGTTTTAGTTTATTAATCTTAATGTGGTCATCAATTATATCAATCAATTATTCTGGGGAGCCATACCACTTCCCAAAGAAGTTACAAAGAAATAAAACTGGATCACATTTGCAATTGTTAGCATAATGCTATATTGATTATAATCTCCCCAAACATATTGAAAAGCATTAGGGATAGAGTGGAATCCTAGGGACACCATATCTGCAGTTGTCTTGAAGCCAACTAAAAATGAGCAAGATAATTTGCCTCTTACCTTCATTTTCTTAGTTCCCTTAATTATAGTAGGTTAGCAAATAGCCTACATTAATTATTCTTAATGTGTAATATCTATCTTTTTTTAAGCAAGGGGGATATTACATTCATCTTGTAGGCAATTTCTTCTGGACACTGAGGATTAACTCTTGATTATATAATTTTGTATAACTAATACTCAAATTTTGAATCACCATGTTGACCTTTAATGTTTAATATCAATGTTTTGGGATTGATTCAAGATCCAGATTTAAGACCTAGTTTGGTCTAGTAGTTGTTAAGATACCACACAGAAACCTGGAGATCGTGAGTTGTAGGTTGGATGATTTGGGCCAGTTACTCTTTGTCTGCTCAAACCACATCACAATTTCTTTTGTAATGAAGAAGTATTAGTTATGTTTACCACCTTGACTACTTTAGGAGTTGCAAACTTGAGGTATTCTGAATATTTTATGCACATAAATTTTATTATAGTATTTTAACAATGCACGAAGAAATAAACCGAATAGAAATAACTGTGGCTCACTGCAGATACCTTTCATGATATTGAAGATATCATACCTTGTTTTTTAAATTATCAGATGTAATTTTCAAATATTAAAGCAGGCTAGAGGTTCTACAGATGGATCTTAAAGACCATGGTTTTTCCTTCCTAGAACAAGCTTTGCTGTAAGTGAACTTTCATTTTTTCAGGTTTCCCCATTGCCCTCTGAAACAGATTATTTTTCTCACATGTCTTCTTATCAGCACCCATCGGAAAGATATCTGCAGAGAAAATGCTGCAGCAACTGATATCTGAAAATTCTCTTTTGGGGCTCCGGCTGATGAGCCTGCTCAACTATTAGTTCAGAAATAGTTTGCCTCTACAGGGGTTTCACTCTGCACTATTTATTCCAATTTTAAATCTGAATATATGTTCCGAATATATCCTTTATGAAGTCCTGCGCAGCATCGCAGGAAAGACAAATATTTTTGCTTACCCCATCTCAGTTTCAGTAATAAATTTGATGTCCCATTTAAGGCTGAAATAGTTGCATTGTTCAGATAGTGAATAATTTTTTTAAGGTTTCCAGCCATTTAAAGTACTGAAGATCACCAAGAAACATTATCCTGAATGGAAGTATTTTAGAATAAATCAAACTCATCTGCATAACAATGTCCTTTTCCTAGGCACTGAGGCAGATTGTATACATGTAGATAGTGAAATGCCCCAAATCAGTTTACAGCTGCATTATTCAAAATACATCATTACTGATGATTGCCCTGATGGAATCTGCCATAGAATTACAGTAAATCATTTGAGCTTTTAATCATTTTAAGCTTATAAACACAATTTATAACACCCACGTTAACAGAAAGGAAATTGAAAGAAGAAGCTAAGCAGATGCCTTTTTTAAAGTAGGTTTTATCTTTGTATTCTTGCAGTTGTATTAGAAATGTAAAAGAGACATTATAACCCTTCTATTCTGAGGATGCAAACAAGAGCTAAAACAATTTGAATATTTAAACATTGCTTTAGAATCTGGCAAAGTATATGGAATAATCTGTGCTTTCAAAAGGAAAAAAAAACTTCAGAATGCAACAGCTCTTCCCACCCCAGACTTAACCAATTTGTTGAGAGGAAAAGTTTCTTTCAGAAATATATGCTGTCCCCCAATCTCTCTCCAAAAATATTCTTTGAAAGAAAATGCCTTTCTTCCCCCCACCCACAACTCCAAAATATTTCCTGCTTTTTGTATGATGCAGCCATGGGAAGACTAATCATTCCATCCATAATTGTGTTTTAAAAGAAGTTCAGCAAAGGGAAATTATAGGATTATACCTGTCACTTTGATCTCTGGTCTTTAAAATATTACAAGTGCAATATTTTGACTGCTACAATGAGAAAAATGTTTGCTTTGTGCAAGGAAAAGCTTTCAAAGCAAATGATGTAAAGATGTTTGAAGAAAGATGGGTGGGACAGCAAATTAAAGCTTGAAATTAAAAGGAGAGTCAACTGACAATAGAAATTTGCCATGCATTGCTTGATCAGAAGCAGCAGAATGACAAAATCTGAACAGAAATCAAAAGGGAAGGTCCATCAACTCCTTTTACAAGGCACCAATGACATTTCTAGCAAGTAGTATTTTATCTTTAAAATGAAACAAGCCTATATATACATTCATGTTAACAAATATGAATTATGACTAGCGCTGCATATAAAGAAAGCCTTCTCTAATTTTCCAGGCTTTGCCCTACCCATTTCTCAAATATCAGAAATATCCTATTGAACATAGCTGAAAAATAATGTAATTCTTGAAATGAGTCTACATCTATATCATCTACATCTATATCATCTACATCTATATCATCTATATTTATATCTGTGTATTTCTTTTTTTCAGAAAATGGTGTAACTATTAGCTTATTAAGGTTTTCACCCTAGGTAAAATAAAAAAAAATGATTTTCAGAAGTCACTACAGTGGATGATATTTTAAAGAACACAAATAGACCAAAAAAAAAAAAAAAA
>BHFT01035271.1:0-15011 GCA_004320025.1 Laticauda laticaudata | reverse complement strand
AGACAAAAAAAAAAAAAAAAGAGGAAAAAGGAAGAGAGGAAGATCAATTGAATCTAATATAGCTTCAATCTTAAGACACCATGGATGCCTGATTGGATTCAGTTGGTACTTCTCTTGATCTCTGAAGAAGAACTTTGAGTACCTGAAGTAAGTAGGTAGCTTATCCTCTTCCTTTTTATTCTGAGGTGGTACAAGAAGGTTCTGTTTCTTTTCCTATCTCCTGTTTCATTGCAATTTGAGGATGAATCAGGAAACAGAATAATACCTGCAGCATTTTTTTTATCCTGGACAAAGTGGAAATGTGAAAAATAATTCTCCCTATGGATTTCATAGAATTCTCAACCAGAATCATAGCTATAGCAATAGCATTTAGACTTATATACTACACTCTATAGGTGGTTTACAATCTAAGCATTATTTGAGCATTGCCCTCAACAGCCACAATCCTCATTTTACTGACCTCTGAAGGATCGAAAGCTGAGTCATCAGATTTGAACTCCAGGCTGTGGGCAGAGTTTGCCTGCAGTACTGCATTTTAACCACTCGTCAATGCAAAACTTGATATCCTGGAAACCCACCCTGTGTTGGCCACTCTTACATATGAATTTACAAAACTTGAATCCTGGTTTCTAGCTTTTGTGTCATTTGGATGCATTGTATTGGAAACTGAATACCTTAAAGCAGAAGAACAGACTTTGCTGTGGCCAATATAACATTTTTAATATAATGTATACGATATGAATTAATTACATCAGTTGTATTTCAGCAAAAGTCTTTCTCAGCCCAAGATAATAGGGAGGAATAGATCCACTATAGAGTTATGGTTTTCAATATTTTATTAAGCTTAGTAACTGTTGTTTTCATTACTACATAATCTATATACAAATAATGAGGAAAACTGTGCTAAAAATGGTTGGAGTGTACAGTTGCATATGATACTGCATTGCATAATAAATTTTGGAGATTAGAGAATAAGAGAGCAAAAAGAATTAAAAGACAATGTATCAAAACAGTGCTTTGATCATAGTTATGAAAAGTACAGTTTAATTTTAATTATTCACAGATATGTTAAATGGAGTATAGCTGTGGTAAGTGTTCTATTGCATATTTTATACATTTAATGAAGATTTAAGGTAAAAATACTGGAAACTGTGCAAGCAGGCCACTTGTGAAAGTTTCATTAGATGTATAAGAACAAACTAGAATCTAAACAGATTTTTCAATCTTACTATTACCAAGAGCTGTCAAACTTCCTGTTTGTTTGGGGCCAATTTCACAATATGTTTTCACAGCAATGTGGAAATCATTTTGGGCTCACTTTTGTGCAACCTTTAGATATGTAAAAAGCAGTGGTGGTGTAGTGGTTAGAATGCATTCTGCTCTCACATCTTCATTGGTTCAAGGTTGACTCAGCCTTCCATCCTTCTGAGGTCAGTAAAATGAGGACCCAGATTGTTGGGGCAATATGCTGACTCTGTAAACTACTCAGAGAGTGCTGTAAAATGCTATATAAGGTTAAATGTTATTGCTATTGCTATGTAACAAGTTGGTTCACTTATGGGATTTTATCTATTTATATATTGTAGATAGCCACATTTCTTAGCAGGTAATTCTGAAATGATGCATGGTGGGCTTAACAGAACAAAAAACTTAGTTACAAGTTGTGAGGGAATGCCATAAAGCCTCAATAGTATTGAAGCAGGCCAGACAATTTTTCTTCTATTTAATTGTTAGACATCTAGGATCATGCACATGAGATAAGTAGCCATATAAATTTAATATAAATAAATTGGAAAAAATCTACCTACAAGGTATTTATTCTTGTGGTAGAATAGTAGACTTTGGTCTCAAATGTGCAAAAAACAACATTCACAGCAAACTGCAGTGGCATCCAAATGATGACATTTGCATGATGATGCAATTATATCTTATTTTCAGATTTTTAATGCAAAAACACAGCATATGTACAATGACTTCACACATATCTTAGTTGGCCTTCTCTTTTGATGTTACTGTTCAGTGGATGCCTATGGTGAAAGAGGCAGCAGAAATTTCAAAGATTCCAGGCTCAGCAGTCTTTCCATAACTATGCTCCAACTATGCTTACATTCAAATTTTTTAGGTTTACATCAATGCAACTATTGAAAATAGAACAATCCTTTGTCAGGAAAGATTTCTACTTTTCCAGTATTGTTAACATCAGAAAGAGAAGAGATGAGAGATTTTAATTTCCTATTCCTCAGTAAAATTGTTGAAGATTGTGCTAGAAGCAGAGTGTAAAGAAAATAATCTTTATTTGCTCTCTTTCCTGACACCACTGTGCTGAAGGGTGGGAGGGTTTTTATATAAAATGTACATAGCTACATTCATTCAGCAATGTCCATACCACCTTAACTTTGTAAACTAAGGAATTAAAGCAAATTGGAAGAACCTATATATTTCTGTGATGAGGTCTCAGCTGGTGCATGGGAGTGAATTGCAATTTTCTGTAAATTTATCCGAATGTTCAAGCAAACCTATTAGAATACAGTGGAGGGGCAATCAATGTTCTATAGCTATCACCATGAGCATATCAAGGCTGATTAAGCTGATGTCTAAATTGCACTGGTTAATTTTGTTAATTCCTAATTTGCAGGTTTTCCAAGCAGTAGGAAGTAGTTAAACACTAGAGAAACACAGCATGGTATAAAAGGAGAAATCCTTTCTTTTACATTCAAATTATGGAAAATGTTTTTTTTTTTTTTAAGGCTGTTTGGTTTTCCAGTCGATGCTGTAGCAGCATTAAAGAAACACAGAAGGCAATGCGTACCCAGGGGGGCAAGGAATCACATTTGTATTGGTGGGAGCTTTAAAAAACACCACGTGAGGTCCAAGCAAATTCCAATTGATACAGCTAAACTTTTATTCCTTTCATTTCCGATCCAGGAAAAAATAGCAATATGAAAAATAATCTCAAATTAGTTTGGAAGAACTGGTATGGGAAGATTTAAAAAAGGTAGGAATCAAGCCATCCTATTACTGTAAATAAATTCAAACAGTATTATAGAAAATGATTATTCACACAAGACAAGATGTACATGTGTCACACAAACACACAAAACATTTTGTGCAATTCTCTGTGAAAAAAAAATTGTTTTGCTTTGTAACGGAAGCTGCTCATTGATAGTGATAATCACAATTGAATAAGCAGCAAATTGGATGGAAAGTGCTTAATATTTTCTCCACTTGGGAGAAAATGTTAATTATGCCTACTTCTATAGAATGAAGTCTTTGGTACTATGTTTGGTACTTTTTATGATGGCTCTTTTGTACATTGTTTGGTAAGTCTGAGATGTCATACTTGTATATATCAGAGGGAGCTGTCAAATCTCATCTTCATTTAAAGGGGCAAGTACATACTTATTATTTCAATTTACATTCCATGGTTTGCTCACAGGACACTCCCTCCTTCAATGTTTTTTAAATGTAGGAACCCCTAAAATGTTTAGATAGGCCAGGGGTAACAAAAAAATTGGCATCCCTACAGTTTGATGGTCATGGACATATTGCAAAACTTGATGATTCACAATGGGTATTTTCCCAAAATGAGTGCTCTTGTAGTGTGGTTAATTACAAAATATTTACTTAACAGAAGCCAAATTTATAAAGTTACTGCCCATGCCCTATGGAAGACTTGAAGAATACTTTCTACCAATTGTGTCAGAAGGTTTGGGCAGACTGATGAAAGAGGCATTGTGGCATTGTGATGTAAGCTCCACCCCCTGTCTATAAATATTGTGATGTCCCATGAATGTCCAAGGTAACAGGGTTTGCAATTCAATGCCATAAAACTTTTGTCATTTCTGATCAAAGTGGTGAGATCATATGAACAACTCTACTATATATTAACATTCTAACTTTGTTTTAATTTCAAGTTTATTTTTCTTCTAAAGTCTCTGGTCATCTTTGCCTCTGGAAATGATGTTAGAAAATATTTGACACTGACACTGCTTTTATGCATTCTAGTTTCCATTTTTTTAAAAACACAAAACAATAAATCAGATAAGGCAGAAGGCTTGTAAGGCGCTAAGTGAAATATCCAACAGACATTTTAAAGCCTATATGATCAGTTTTTTTTTTAAATAGATCATTTTATAACTTGATAATTTTTAAGAAGAAAGTCATGGCAGGTGGTATCAAGAATCTTTGTGTGCTCTGGCTGAAAAAGGGAGATTACCTTCTCTTCCCAAAAGCCACTTTCTTTTACCGATAGTAAAAAAATCCAGAAAAATATCAAGGGGTCCTTGCTGCGAAATTCCGTTTAGAATTTAAAATGTGTATGCCACAAATGCTTAATGCAAATAACTCCAAATGCTACTGAAGATATTTTCTTCAAGTTTTTCTTTGTCCACAACTTTGCAAACACTGGAGGGTTATCTATGATTGTTTAAATATCCTTCCTTTATCTGAGTAATATAATTTTGGCTGTATAAGAACCGGAATTTGAAGAATTAAGATGGAATATTGTTATTATTTACTTATTATGCAATTAACTGATATACTCAGAATTCATACATGTCCGTTGAAGCCTCTATGTTTTGACAGAATAGCACTAATATTCCAATCCTTCCATATAATTTATGATATATGTAGCAACTTGAAATCATTTTTAGCAATGTACAATTGTGTTTATAACTTGATATTTCAACCTCTAATCTGAATATCTGTGGAATTACTGTATCACATAAGAATAAAACAGAATACCAAATAAGAATAACTGAGGTTTAAGCAATATTTACATTTGATCTGGATTTTATCTGCAAAAGTGAAAGCACAAAGAACAGAAAGATTGACAAAACAAGAAGCTTATGGTAGTATCTTTTGATGGTCTTCATTTTCTTTGTCCAATGCTTCTAATACACATTTTGTTCAATGGGGGGATTCAGTTTCTTTTACTACTTGTTCTATGGGCATGGCTTGGTGGCCATCACTTGGTGGGCATGGCAGGGGAAGAATACTGTGAAATCTACATTCCCTCCCCATTCCTGGGGGAAGATTACTGCAAAATCCAATTCCCTCCCCATCCCACCAACCTGCTTTCTTGCTCTGTTCTCCTGTGCAGGGCAACAAAAGAAGACCCAGCCGATCAGCTGGGACTTGGGAGGCAGAGAATAGATGAGGGTGGGTCCAGTCAGAAGTGGTATTTGCCAGTTGTCTGAACTACTCAAAATTTCTGCTACCGGTTCTCCAGCACTGGTCAGAACCTGATGAATACTACCTCTGATTATGTTTGATTAATTTAGTGTAATTCCAAAGTGATCATCTGTCAGTTGGCTTGCATGGTTGCTCTCAATATCCTTCATACAAGATAAAGTGAGATTTGTTTTCTCTAAAATATCTTTAAGACAGTAGAGGGACTGTTGCGTCCAACAACAGTCTTCACTCCGGTCCATGTCTTGAGTGGGAGCTGGAGAAGCCTCTGATTGGCTGAACCGTTTGATAGCTCCTGATAAAAGGAGCTGTCGAATGGAATCAGATGTCTCTCTCTCAGTTGGCTGCCATGTTAGCTTTCAGCTAGCTGCGCTGAGATACAAGTTAACAATAAAGCCTTGTCACAGTTAACCTGCCTCTGTCTCTTCTCTCCCATGCGCCAAGCTCAAAAAGGACTATTATGGCTAAATTGTTAAGGGATCAAAATGGTTGGGCAGCAAGTAAATATGAATTCTTATCTGATGTAGGATCAAATTTATTACAGATGTTCAGCAAAGCAGAAAAATTACAAAGCTTAGCAGTTAAGTGTGAACTGTTCCACAGATGATACATTGGAATGGTCTCCCTTTTTCCTCCAATCTTTATTCTGTATTGAAAGTTAATTAAGTACTGCATCAAGAACACAAAGAGGTAACAATTTATAACCTTGGGCTTGTTTGGGGATTTTAACAACTGGAGCGCATTTTCTTTTATTGCTATATACCTATTAATAACCACCCTTCAGATATGGATTCACGATTATCCATTTTGGTTTGAAAAATAAAGCTGGCCAAATTATAAATAAAATGGCATCATAGAGCACTAAAAATAAATTGCAAACAGACAATAAAAAATAAAAGATATTTATCTTGTTGCCAAAGATAATTTTACTGAGTTACTAACAGAAATCTGCACATTTTATTCCCTATAAGCACAAATCTGCTAGAGACTTCTCTTATTTTCAGTTCATGAGCTTGAATGGTGGAAGCCAAGGATCTTTCTATTTCTCCAGTTATGCCTTTATGAGAGGATATTGATGAATTTGGACAAGAAGGTTCCTCCCTCCCTTCCTCCCTCCCTCTCCCTTCGTCCTTCCTTCTCCCTCTCTCCCTTCCTCCTCCCTCTCTCTCTCTCTCTCTCTCCCTCTCTCTCTCTCTCTCACACACACACACACACACACACACACACACACAGCCATTTGGCAAAGAACAATTACAATTGAATTCTGTTCAAACTAATTAACTCCTGTCTTCATGTTTAATTGTTGGATTAAACTATGTTTTATGTTATAACTCAGGGGTCTCAAACTCAATTTCATTGAGGGCTGCATAAGGGTTGTGTTTGACCTTGGGGGGCTGGATAAAGGTGGCTGGGGTAGGTGTGGCCAGGGTGGGTCTGGCTCGCTTGTGCTGCGCACGGCCCCCAGGAGTTCCATTTTTGCTGGCGCAGGCACTGCAGGCTGGTCTTTTGCTGTTTCCAGGGCAGCTCCATGGGCCAGATCTAAGCACCCCATGAGCCTTGAGTTTGACACCCCTGCTATATCTAAATCATGCTTTCCTCCTGGGAAAACGGTGCTTCAAGGGTCCATCAGTGACTTAAAATCACATTTCCCTGGTACAAAAATGGTGTTTGTGAAAAGCTGAATTTATGGGATAGAGTATTATCTCAGCCCAATAGCCATTCATCATATTAAGTCATTTCCTGTCTTGTTGAGTGTGGACATGATGTTGCAGCATTATTTTAAACATATAAAATATATTGTTGCCTCTATAAAGTACCTTATGAAATCTGCATGAAGAGAGGGAATTATGACTAAGTTGTTCAGGTGCATTCCTTACTATTTTGGTCCTTTAATTAAAATAAGTAGATATGATAGATATGATAGATACCAAATCATAGGTATCTCCTCTTGTAGTATTAAAAAAAACCCAGAGGAGGCAGCTAAAATTTCAAATAAAACATCTGGATGAGAGTTGAAAAGAAAGATGAACCAATCAATAAATTATGGATAAGCATAATATGTAATTTGAACAAAATTATGTTTTCTGGCAAGTTTCCCAGAACGTAGTTATAATGACCAAAATAATAGTGTCTTAAAAACATCCTATTATTAATATCAGGAAAATATCAACCAAGATGAAAACATTTTGTTTAAAGTCAAGAATAGTACATATGCAGTTAAAGTTCTCAACTATAAAATATTTCCTGGTGTCCATTACTGGTTTAATGTTGACAAGGCATGAAACATATCCCAAATGTTATAGTTTTGCCCTGACAACTATGTGGAATTTCTAAATTGCTAGAGAAGAGATCTATTGAGTGGTGGCCTAGAGGTGGAGCTCTCACCTCACAATCAGGAGATTGTCAGTTCAATTCTCGGTAGAGGCAGATATTTCTCTCTCTGGGCACACTAAGAATGTATCTGTTCTGACCCAGCTTTCACAGAAGCAAGAAACAGACTCCTCTCAAAGAAAAAACCTTCTTTAATTATACCTTGGGAATTAACTGCACTCACCAACAGAAGAGTCCTGCAAGGAGTTAACTGAAGCAATAGTCCTCATCAGCAGAGATGGTATCAGCAGGTTCTGACCAGTTCTGGAGAACCAGTAGCGGAAATTTTGACTAGTTTGGAAAACTGGCAAATACTACTCTGACTGGAGATTTTATAGTATCCTTCTCCTGCCATGCCCACCAAGCTATGTCCA
The DNA here is from genome assembly GCA_004320025.1 of Laticauda laticaudata. Classification (NCBI taxonomy): domain Eukaryota; kingdom Metazoa; phylum Chordata; class Lepidosauria; order Squamata; family Elapidae; genus Laticauda; species Laticauda laticaudata. The sequence continues at coordinate 7,077 of BHFT01035271.1, read as the reverse complement.
CAGAACTGGTAGTAAAAAAAAAATTGAATCCCACCACTGCTCATCACAGCTCATAAAGATAAATGCAAGGCTGTGAGCTCCCAGACAGAAGGCTGCAAATTAAGACAAAGAAATAGACAAGACAACCTCAGTTCTGGCAAGGCAGTTCTTTGTCCCATGAAGCACATAATGAGCAAACTTTCTAGAAATACGAATGGTTGTCTGCAACAATTGAACCATTCCCCTTTCTCCTATTTATTCCCCAGTCAAGGAGGGGCCAGTCAGCACCCATGATTGTTTTGCTTCCTGAGATGGCTCATTGTCCTCCGTTGTTCATCTCTTCTTTCTGTTCAGAGTATATGCACATCTGGAACAGGCCCCAGTTGTTCCTCCTCCTCACTCATCTCTGAATCCAAAGGAAGCTGTCTCTTGGGTGGGTGGGAAATGCTGGATAACCATGGCTCTAGCTCTGTGTCTGATGCTGAGCATCCATCAGAGCCTTCCCCAGGTTCCAGAACTGGCCCAAGTTTTCCCCCAACCTCCTCCTCATCCTCTGGCAGCTGACGGGTCATAAGAATATTTGCTGAAAAAAACTTTGCATTGGCAACAGGAAGGGAGTCCCATTCAGCTCAGTAAACACTCAGCTCCATACAGTTGCCCAAACTCTATTCCAGAAGGGATTATGGGGTCTTTAAAAGAAGATGTAGAGAAGGGATCCATTATATTAAGGAACTGGTTAGTGGAGAGGAATGAATTATGAATTATGAACTACATTGAATTATGAACTACATTGACCATCAGTGTTTCTAGTAGTATGATTGTACTTATCTTTTCGACTAACAGTGCCTCAATGGAGGTACTTTCTTCTGAAGAGAGCAGGAAAGTCCATTCTTTGTTCTTGATGTCACATATATTTCTTTTCTCAGACTTTTGGCTATTCTTTTTATGTTACTATTCATGCCTGTTTAGACTCATAATATCTCAAAGCAGAATTTGTCTCAGAATGTTCTCCATGTGTCATTTCCACTAGATAAGATCAGTCCAAGAAAACATTTTCTGAAATAGAATTTAGATTTTTTTTCTTAGTTTAGCAAAATATAAAATACAGAAATACAAATTAAAATGAAGATAATGGGGGAAAACAGAAAGGAAAACAAGTGTAGGGTAAAGGGAAAAAGAAATAGAAAAGCATTAACTTCCGACTCCTTTTGGTACAACAAACTAAGGCAGTAACATAAAACCTCAATTTTTTACTTTTATATTATAATATATTCTAGCCATTTCTATAACAACAAACCTATCTAATCAGCAAAACCCCAAAACAAAGTTTCACTTTTTCCACCTCAACTCAAACAGCAGTTTCCAAATAGAAACAACATTAATTGTGTTCTTTTTTTAACCAAAGCAATCAATGTAGCCATCTCTGCTAACTCCAGAAAACATTTTCTCAAGTAGACTAAACTACTTCTACTGAGATTGGCTATAATAACAGAATCTCACAAGTCTCATTATTCTGTACTTCTAACTCAGTGAATTAGAGAATAGTTTGAGTTGCTTCCAAATGTTATCCTGTTCCTGATTTCACATATTTTTTACATCTTGTCTCCTGAGCATTTTTCCCCCTTCTGTGATATAAATTATTTGAAAACATAGAAAAACTAAAACAGAAATATTTTAACAATCAAAGAAAGGAACATTTCTGAATTCTCAACATGTTGCACTGATACCAAAAAGCTCTAATGATTATAGTGACATATAGAAGTCTAGGTGGAGTACAATGTGAATCATATTGTATTATCTACAGTCTTTACATGCAATATATAAAAAATGAACTTAAAAATTTGATTTTATCCTGGGATGATTAATCAAATTAAATATAATCTTGGTTTAATGATTTTCACATACTCAAATGTCAATTTCTACTTTTGTAAAACAAACAAATAAACTTGAGCCCTAGTGACCACATGGATTCATAGCAGAAGTATGGGAATAATTTACCTTGATTTCCTCTAAGATCTTTCCTCCTCCCTTTTTAAAAAGTTTTCCAATCTAACCTATAGCCTGAAATGGTACTCAAATGTCTAAATATTCGCCAGGCCTGATCCTGAATATATATTTTAGTATTGATCAGGTTTGATTAATTGGGCTGATTCCCCTTTAGAAGATTTCATGAGTGAAAGGATAATGCCAGTGCATTGCATGTTACGTCTATAATGGATTACTGATGGAATGAAGTGAAAATATACAACTAATCTTACACTTCGCCATTACATTTCAGTTCAGTTGTTCAGAAAATACTTATAATCTGCAGTAAGAATTTTTGTGCTTTGTATTTTTTGTGCCTGTATAAAGCTTTTGTCTTTTGTTCTCTACATATTTGTGCACCAATTGTGTTAAATTGATACAATAGGCAATTTACTTTAATTATTAAATCTGGTTCAATATTTAATTTCTTTTAATAAAAGTGGTCCTGGAAAATGTGTGGATTTAATTGATAGGTATTAGTGTTCTATAATTTGGAATAGATTAAATATTTAATATAGAGCACTACTTTGAATTTTTTAGTACTGAGATGAGATAACATGGATTCCCACCCACCCACCCACCTCAAAGTAGTTGGAATAAGAAAAAGCCATATTTCAATTATAAGTTTTCTCCACTCCCATATATTTATAAAAGAAAATCATTGATTCGTTTATAGAAAAAACAACCTAACCTATCTTTGCTTAATGGAATCTTCCATAAGCAAGTCTATCAAAAAGCTGGAAAACTCAGTGGGGTGCTAATATACAGTGTCTATCAAGAGACAATTAAGAGATGCAGAATATAATACCACTGTTTAAAATGACTGAAATAGCTACTTAAAATTTCTAGCTAGGATACACAGCTAAGCATACCATATATTTTACTCTAATGGCTACTCAGAATTGTGAAATTATAGTGCTGTTGGGAAACAATAATATCACCTCCCAGTACTCACCAGTGTCACACTGTGTTATGTTATAAAATGCTGGGTGATACATGACACCCGGGGCCTCCCATAGTATTATATATCTCTTGAATTACTTCTGGCTGTACTTGATGCAAGTTTTGATGTAGACACGCAGTACGTGGATATTTTCATGGGACATTTATTTGATGTGAATTGATGCAGGACTTTCATTTTGTGTGAACTGAACCTTAGTATACAGCAATCTCACACAATATGTAGTTGTCAGAGCCAATTGAAATATATGGATCATGTGAACCTCGATCACTGTTGTTACTGGCTTCAGTCTCAGACTGGAGAATAGAGGTTTGACTGGATTAGACTCCTGTTAGGAAGATCCATACAGGCAGAGTTTCTTCCTGAGCTGATGTCCTGACAGCATCTCCTATTTATTGTCCTATTATGTCACATTGTGTTTACAGTCTTTATCAAGACAGTCCATTATTTCATGACGGTGAGAAGTACTAATACTCAGTTTCTATTTGTTGACATAGTTTTCCTATGCAGTAATTATGTGTCATTCACAATAATTACTCCTTTGGAGTAATTTCTCCCACCTCCCCAAATTTATCAATTTTCAAAGGATCAACATTCTATACACTGCTGGAAGGAAGTGTATTTTGAACACTTAAATATTGAAGTGCAAATTGAAAAGGCAATACAAGTAGATACAAATACAAATCAGGAAAAAAAATTGTCCTGCAATCTTCAACTCCTACACTGCAAAAACATATGGACTACTCTATTTGATCAGGGTAAAGCTATACACGCTGTTAAGCCTGGGTTCCCCAACCAGGGTTAGGGAGACAAGCTAAACAGAATGTGCAGCGTTCGTCAGATAGGCATACAGATAAATGAGTGAGCTAAGCTTGTATGTTTATTAACATACAGTAAAAATAACAGATATGCTTGTGCTATCAAAATTATAGTTTATTCCATTATATGTGCATAGCATAGTCAAAATAACAGTCCAATAGTCATGTATCATTTAGTAGCATTCAGGATCCTATCAGAATTAGAAAAAGTCCATGTAGAAATAGTAGATTCACAATAAAATCCTTGTTCCTCTCTCGCCCGTTCGAGCATGGCAGTCTAGATTCCAAGCAGTAATCAGGGATCATCAAGCCAGAGAGTGAGCAGCTGTAGTTCTTGCTTCTTTTAATAGCTGCTTTCCAAATTAAAGTGCTTTCACAACCACTCCCTTAATTACTATCCCACAGTTAAAGTTGCAGACACTTTAACATACAAACTATGGTTCATAGTTATTATTTTACCTAAACCAGTTAGGGTAAACAATGTTATCCCTAATACACACAATTTACATAGATTTCTGCAAAGCCTTTGATTCAGTGGTACATGACAAACTACTGTTAAAACTTAAACTCTTATGGCGTTTCCAGATCCCTTCATAAGTGGATTATTATGTTTCTGTTAAACAGGCAACAAATAGTAAAAATAGGGAGCGCTATATCAAAGCTTGCTCCAGTTAACAGCAGTGTCCCCCAAGGCACCCACCTTCTTTATACTCTTTATAAATGACCTTTGGGATCACCTTATAAGCAACTGTGTCCTCTTTGCAGATGACGTAAAACTATTCAACACCACCGACAATGCTACTATCCTTCAAAGAGACCTTGATTATGTGTCTGAATGGTCAAACATTTGGCAACTCCAAATCTTGACCAACAAATGCTCTGTCCTATGTGAACATGGAAATTTACAATGGACACCTATATTTTTATTCCAAACCCTTACAATGCTGTGTAAAAAAAAATCAGTATGCCAAATACAAACTAGGTGGATAAGATCTTGATGATCCTCACTTTGTCAAGGACCTTGGAGTTCTCATATCAAATGACCTAAGCACCAGAACTCACTGTAACAGCATTGCCAAAAAGGCATTAAGAATTGTAAATCTAATCTTACAAAATTTCTCTTCCATAAATATCAAATTGCGAACTAGAGCATACAAAACTTTTTCCAGACCAATACTTGAATACAGATCATCAATCTAGAATCCACACTGCACATCAGACATTAATACAATCGAGCGAGTCCATTTCACAAGAAGAATACTACACTCCTCTGCTCGCAACAGAATACCCTATATCACTAGGCTTGAGATTTTGGGCTTGGACAACCTTGAACTACTCTGCCTATGATTAGACTTAAGCGTAGCACACACAATTATCTGCTACAATGTCCTACCAGTCAATGACTACTTCAGCTTCAATCACAACAATACAAGAGCACACAACAGAATACAAATTCAATGTAAACTGCTTCAAACTCAATTGCAGAAAGTATGACTTCAGCAACAGAGTGGTCAATGCCTGGAATGCACTACCTGATTCTATTGTTACATCCTCTAACCCCCACTCCTTTAACCTCAAACTTACCACTATTGACCTCACCCCATTCCTAAGAGGTCTGTAAGGGATGTGCATAAGTGCATCATCGTGCCTACTGTCCCTGTCCTATTATCCCCATTTATTCATATCTATTTCCTGTATTCTTACTCATATTTGTACTTATACCTATTATCTTGTAAGTGATTGACAAATCAAATATAAATAAATAAAGTAAATATATATAAGTTGATAAAGGCCTGTTATGTGTGTGTGAGAGAGAGACAGTAAAAGTGAGAAAGAGAGAGTCAAGTGGACACTGGTTTCTTTCACTATCTCCCATTCTATTAGGGTCAGTCTCCTAATTTGATAAAGGACAGAAAATCCAGCATTATTAAGAGCCCCTAAGGTAAAGTTACCAAATCTGGGCCACAAAAACCCAGGTAACCACCAGTATTATAGAGCAGTGGATAGAACTTGTCACTGCCACTTACAGATCATCCAATTAAATGCTTGTGTGACCCTTCTGCTGTTAGTTGCTGCACCCAATCATTAGGTTTCCTAGGAACCAAGATATTTTCTTGGTTTGGGATGTGAACCTGGTCCATGGGATTCTTTCCCAAAAAATTAGTTCTCCTAGACAGTCGTGTTTATGAAGCTATTGTATGTTATGTTTTCAAAACATAATTAATATTTGTCCAAAGAGATACAACTGCCCTGTGAGTGAGAAACAGAATTCAGATTACCCAGAAAGAAGACTCCAAATAAAGCATCAAGATCCCTACTCTTCAAACCTGCAGCACCAGTGTAGGAACTAGAGAATACAGCAAATGTGCTGTTCAACCTGAGGAGATGGGTTATAGAAAGATTATCTTGATAAAACTTATAGTTTGCCTGCAGAATCACTCTCTCTATAGTTCTGAACATGGAAACGTACAGTGGACACCTATATTTTTATTCCAAATCTAGAAGCTATATATTTTGTGCTTCTTCCTTAGCCATTCTATATCCCATCCTTGCATTATTGCCACCAACAGCTAGAATTTTAAACAAATGGTTTAGCCTTTTAAGCACATTTGATATAGATGTATAGCCCCATTAAAGAATAAGTAACCGAGGGAAATGATTCATGACATATTGAATGTTGGTTATATACAGTTTATAGCAGCTTCCATTGATGAGAAAGAAAACATAAGTATTCCGTTCTCAGAATATCAGAATGGGAAGAGCAGGTGAGAATCTGAGAAACATTGTTATGTAGCAAGAATTAAAATAATATGTTTAACTAACTTTACTCTAAAGTGGTGGAGTCAGTTTTAATCTATAATAATTGCATTTTGGGTTTTTTGTTCTTATTCATCAATATCAAGTTGTCTTGATGCCAATATTTCAACTGGATATTTCACCTCATGGAAATTCATTTTATCCCACGTTTCTCAACACTTCTCAGAAGCACAGTTAAGATCAGGAAGGGGGGAAAAAACATCCTACTATACCACATAACATACTGCCTGAGTGTTAAATTTATTGTGTAAATTCTTGTTTGGGGCTCAGTTTTAAACAGCATCCCTGAAACTAAGCTCCCTCCATCCACTTCAAATAATTTTGATATGACAATAAAAAACAGTTGAAACAAAGCTTGGAAACAGGTAGAACTAATGAAACATGGGGGAAATTAAATTAGTGGGTGCTATGGCATAATTGAACTCACCAAAACAGAAACAGATGTCCTAACCAAAGGATTCAATTATGCCATAGCAC
>BHFT01035270.1:0-26423 GCA_004320025.1 Laticauda laticaudata | reverse complement strand
GCTCTATAAGAAGAGCTGCCATGGCTCGCAGGTCCAGCACAGATCTATACCTTTCAATAAAGAGCTGAAGTTACACTAGTTTCAAGTCTCTTTTTCCCGCGCTTCTACAGGTTCCTCACCCTGACTGTTCTTTAGAAGGCCAGATCCTGAAGATGAAACTTAAATACTTTAGCCATCTAATGAGAAGAAAGGACCCACTGGAGAAGAGCCTAATGCTGGGAATGGTTGGGGGCAAAAGAAGAAGGGGACAACAGAGAATGAGGTGGCTGGATGGAGTCACTGAAGCAGTTGTGTGAGTTTAAATGGACTCCGGGGGATGGTAGAGGACAGGAAGGCCTGGAGGAACATTATCCATGAGGTCACAATGGGTCGGGCATGACTTTGCAACTAACAACAACAAATACAGGTTGCTCTGCTACAGTCTAGCCAAGCCCTCTAACTATGGTCTTGGACAGTTTAATGGTAGGTGTGTTTTTAAGGCCAAATGTTGTTAGATATTGAGGCTGCCCACTCATGCCGTTTCCATCTCTGAGTAAGCCTGCAGGGAAAGAATATAAGGAGGCATTTTTCTACACATGTCTGGAGTTGTCTTGACATCCTGGCAAAATGAAGCGTGCCATTGGGCTTAAACAAATACTTCTTATGAAAGGACAAGAACAGAAGCCACACATGAGATGGATTGATGTGTTCTGTTCTAGAATATCTCCATTTTCTTGCAGAAGTTTGCTCTAAAAGTTCAGGTGCATTTCTTATTTGATTGCAACATTGTTCCAAGATGCTTTCATTAAATTATTCTTTTATTTTATACTATTTCCCCAATACAAACACTTTTTGTATGAAAATTTGCCTGAAAAGTGCACATAATTTACATGCATCTTTACATACATTATAATATTCAGAGAAGTGAGAAAATAAAAAAGGAATTGCATTTTCATTCTTCTATGACAGAAATACAGCAATCCCAAATCTACTATTGACATGTTCCTCCAAATTATTTTTTGATCCTCCAAACTACCATCTCAGGATTAGTCTAACAAAATTTGGCAGTAAAATGGCATGTTTGAGGTGTTTTTCCCCCTCACAAATTAAGCACTAAAAGACAACATCCTTTGTCTTTTTACGAGACAAGGGCAAGCTTCCAAATAAAGCACTGAGCTGCAGCCATCCATAATTTTTACTTTTTAAGCAATGCAATAGGTCCAGCAGCATTCCTGCAAATTACAATCTACTGGAAACTAGTGCTTTGTTTTGTAGCACATCAGCTTTCCATTTTCAAAAAATCCCAATAAAAATAAAAGTAATAATTATTGGATGTGGAGATAGAAAGCCCTGGTAAAGGCCCTGTCACACTGCCCAACGGATGCAAAACGTTAGTAAAAAGGACACAATGGACGAGCAAAATGTTCAGTCCGTTGTTATCCGCTCTCAAAAGGGCCAAATATTTGCATAAACGGAGGCGGATAACACCGAAAGGAACGGATGCGGGGAGGACGCAGGGCGGATGGAAAGTGGATGCGGAACGGAAGCCTAGTGATGGAACGGATGGAAGCGGATGGCACATCCGCAGGGCTTCGGGGGACCTCAGCAAAGCGGACTGCGATGGATAAGCGGATGCAGAGCGGACGCCGAGCGGTATGAAAGCGGATGCAGAGCGAAGCCTAGCGATGCACAGTGGAAGCCTAATGGATGCCTAAGCGTTAATTGCGCATGTGGGGAGGATGCATTGCGTCACCCCGCGGATATAAGGGAAGCAGCTCGGAAGCAGGTCACCATTCAGAGGAAAGACTCTGCCGGACGGATTGACAGCTTGGCCTGCCCTGCCTGCATGCTGCCTGCAAGCTTGTGCCAACCCCTGCCAGCCTTGCTGTCTGCCTGCCTGCCAGCCTTGCTGCCAGCCTCCCTGCCAGCCTTGCTGTCTGCCTGCCTGCAGCCTTGCTGCCAGCCAGTCTGCCTCCCAGCCTTGCTGCTGCCTTCCTGCAGCCTTGTTTCATGTCTGCTGCCAGCCTTGGTGCCTGCCTGCCTACAAGCCTTCCTTCCAGCTTGGTGCCAGCTTCCTGCCAGCCTTGGTGCCTGCCTCCTGCCAGGCTTCCTGCCACGCCTTGGTGCTGCCTCCCTGCCAGGCTTCCTGCCAGCCTTGGTGCCTGCCTCCCTGCCAGCCTCCTGCCAGCTTCCCTGCCAGCCTGGTTCCTGCCAGCCTCCTCGCAGCCAGCAACCCCACAACCATGCGGAAGCACACGCAAGCCTCAGCCATCTGTTGCCAAGCCCTTGCCAAGCGGGAAAGGGCTCCAATCCCGCCCCCTGGCCCTCACTCTGGTTTCTGTCTGGGGCTTCTGCAGCACGGGCTCGCCCTTCTGGGGCTGGGGCTCCTGCTGCTTCTGCTTCTGGAGGACCTGATGACAAGCACTCCAGCACCAGCCCACTTCACAGGAACTGCACCCTTCACCCTGAGCTGGAGTGACCAAAGGAGTGCCAGAGACTCATTTTTGGTCTTATAGCTTGTTGTTAATAAAGTCTATTTTGATTTCACACACTTGCTTCATTTCTTTTTTTAAATAAGTCTTGCTGGAAAACTTTAGAAATGGTTTATAGCTTTGAATCTCTGTGGATGGGTTAAGATAGCAGTGGGACAGTTGAGATAGCTGTGGAATGGGCAGGGATACCTTTGGGAGGGTAATAGTTTGGGGATAGATAACCTCCAGTGCAAAGCACAGTGGGACTGTATGGTCCACCCTCCCAGGTGCCACACCTATGGCCCATTTTATCAATAACAATATAATCAATCATCCACACATGTCAACATAAACACAACTCTTTATTAATGCCTGTTCATTGTAGGCCACTCAACATACATGGAACAATCTCATCTATGTGATGAGACAGGCTGAAGGAAGCATCCATTAAGCATCTATCATCCTGTCTTGCACTACTACTGCTCCCAGCTGGGGAGTTGCACCAGTGTCTCAGGAGGTTCGCTGCTTCTTCCTTCACGTGAGGCTCTGTTGGGCGCTTGCACATCCTCAGTGTCGATCAGTTTCGCTTGCCTCCATTCCCCAGGCTCCATGTCCCATTGCCTTGTTGGAGGTCTCATGAGCCTGTTCTGCAAGACTGGGTAAGGGTGCGCATAGATTGTGCAGGATGCAGCAAGCTTCCACGATGTTCCTCACGGTCTCTGGGTGATGCAGCATGTGGTGAGAAGTACCTGGAACCTGTTGGCCAGGATGCCAAAGGCTTCTCCACCACCCGCCTTGCCCTGGACAGCCTGTAGTTGAAGATCATCTCTTCACAGGTGAGGTATTTGGAGGTGTAGGGCTTCATGAGTAGGTTGTGAGGGAGAAGGCGTCATCCCCCAAGAATTGAAGTAGGGCAACATCTTGCATGTCATTGGGCAGGGGTTCTGGATCTGGGAGCCCACGATGAGGTTGCGTTCCACGCCTCTCCTTGAGATGACTGGGCATTGTATACCTGGGCATCTGAAGATGAGCCGTTGCCTGAAGCATTGATGTCCATGAACTTGTAGTCAGCATTGACCCATGGCGAAGAGGATGATTGCTGAAGAAGCCCTTGTAGTTGTGATAAGAGGACCGTGAGTTGGCTGGCGCTTTGCAGGCCCACGTGCTTGCCATTGATGGCTCCAACGTGTGTGGGAAGTCCACCTCTGATACCACTGCTCTGCAACTTTCTTCCATCCTTTTCAAGTGGAGGGGCACTGGAGGAGCTCCTCATTGTATTCTTCGATGATGGCCTGCACCACTTCTCTGACACAATGCTGATGGTGTTGGGTGCACCCTCCAGCCGTACTGCATGCTCCTGTAGGTGGTCCCTGAGGCCAGGTGGCACAGAGTCAGGCCACCTTGAGCCCAGGTTCCAGGCTGGGCCGGAAGTTGGTGTTTGCTTGGTCAACCTGGGTGTCAGCCGCTGCACAAGTTCGTCAAACATGGCTGGAGGCATCCCATGAAGTTCTGGAATGCCCGAGTGTCTTCATTCCTGAGCTCCACCATCAGCTTTGTTGTACAGTCCGTCCTCTGCTCTTCTGCGAACCATCTCGTACACAGACGCTTCTTGGCCGCCTCTTTTCTTCCTATAGTAGAGTTCACAGAGCCTGTAGATGGCTTCGCACTGTTGCAAGAAGGATGGTGGCTGCCAAAAGGACTTGTTACGATCCACGGTTGACATGACTGGATGCTGTGGAAGAGGAAGAGGCAGATGAAGGCTGCAGAGGTCCGCACCGCAGGGCTGCTGTTTCTGCAAAGTGAGATCCAGGTGAGTTGCTTCCCTCTTTTTACAGGCAGTAATAGGTGTCCCTTTGCACCCTCTAGGCATCCTCTAGCATCCTCTAGTGCATCCTGTAGACATCCTTTAATTTCCGAGATCGGTCCCCTCTGCGAAGTTTTTTCCATTATTAAACGCTTTGTTTCCGCTAGGCATCCGTTCTGCACCCCTTCTGCATGCCGTTCTGCATCCTTCGCTTCCTCCTGCGTCCGAATGGATGAGTTGCGCGGATGCACAGCGGATGCCTAACGGATATATGTGGATGCGTAACGGAATGCAGAACACGATGCCTAGCCGATGCATAGCGGATGCAGAATGGACGCATTGGGATACATTTCCCGCGCAAAAGTTTTGAGGCAGCTCAAAACTTTCTGAGCGGATGAATGTCAATAGACGGATGCTGGACGGATAGAGAGGAAGCAAAACGGAAGCAGAATGGATACATCGCATTAACCAATGGATGGCAAGCTGTTTTGTCCGTTTTACATCCTCTTTGCATCCATTGGTGCAGTGTGACAGGTGCTTAAGATACGAATGATGACATGAGTGACCACAGTTTTATTGGAAGATGTGGCCTATAGATACATCAATCAACAACCCTTCAGATATACACAGGAAGTTGTTACTTATTTTGGCAGTGTCCTCAAACATAGGCAAGAATGAGAATTTAAATATATGTTTTTCTTTCCACGCTCATGTCTGCCATCTATATTGGAAAGTAAGCACTTTATCAGAAAACCTGAATAATATTACATTTAATTCCAACCATGTTTCCGGGTAAAACCTTTAATCTTTCTGGATGAGATCTTTTTGAGGTTCTTATAGTGTGAAATAAGATGGTTCATATGTTGGCCTAGGACCATTTCTACATCTCAGTAAAGTTTTCCATGCATTAAAGCAACCTTGTATGTAAGACAAGAGCTTAAGGACATTCTCAGCTGAACTAACCTTCATTTATCTCTGACACTCCAACTTTGCAAGGGCATTTGGAAAGTTGCTGACAAAGTAGTACTGTATGCCAAAATCACCCTGAGTTTCTGAAATCTTCCTTTATATTGGAAGCAAAATATTGTTGTTGTTGTTGTTGTTGATCTTTGGTGAGATTCACAACCTTTTGGGCTGGTTGATAGCTCAACAGCTCGAGTCCTAACCAAGGACTTAGGTCATGTCGTAGGATTTAAGCTGTTTAAGTAGGGTGGTTTTTTGTAGAATCAGGGTATTCAAGTCTGATCAATTCAGAATTTCCAAATAGAGAAGTAGCCCTTTAGGTATTGTTCCAAGCAGTGAGAATGGTAGCAGTGTCTGAGTTTCTTCTGGCTTCCCCATTAATTTTCTTTGTAGGAAGCTGGCAGGGAGTGTTGGAAATGGTGATCATATTACCTCTGCTGACTGTGGAAGTGCAGCAGCACTGAAGTAGCCACAACTTTGGTAAATTTCAATCCCAAAAGGAACCATGGGTCCCGAATTTTGGATGCATTTTGTAAGTTATCCCATTTCTGGTACATCGACTTAAAAATGATTGCCCTATGATGCATCATTTTTTCTTATTAGATATTTTATATATAATATCTAATTCTGCATCTATTTTGAAATGCATTTTTAAAAGTCCGGGTGAACATTTTGCTCTCATCTAACAGCAACATGAAGAAGTTGGTGAGCATGCAACCATTTCCCAGCCAAATTAGATATTTATGAATCAGCCTGAATACTAAGAAAACTTAGAAGAAGAAGCAAGCAAACCTTTCTATGGCTTTAAATAGATTGCTGCAGAGCCAGAAATAAGTAGAAGCAGTTCCCAGAACCAGAATATTGGAAGAGTGAACAGTTCATGAAGACCTCCTGATCTTCTGCAAAAATTCCATGTAGAAATGGCCAAAATAACTTTTATTTTGTATGTATCTCAGTAACACATCATAATGATTAAAAGACATGTCATGGAGGTCTAGTAGAGATTTGTGTGTGGAATTTCAACACAAAAAAATTCAATATTAATTTGCCATTGACATGCATTGATGCATAAGAGTTTTTCATCTTGAAATATTTGTTTTCTACAACTGGTAGTTTTATAGTTTTCATATAAACATTTTAGAACAGCAAAACATTATTCAGCAATACATTACATTGTTCTCCATACCCTTAGATTTATTAGGGCAGTTTTGAATAGAAAATATTAAGAAGCTTACCTCTGTGGCTTGAAAGTTTCCCTTATGTCTGCAGGAGAGCAGTCTAAGTAGAAGCAATAAGTGCCAATGAGTTTAACAAATTGATGCACCATGGAGATGCTTCGTGAAATTTCAAACCCAAAGCCAAGCAAAGCTTTGCAATTTCTCATGGACTTGTTGCTGGACCTTCATTTATATGACTAGGCCCTATGATATTTTCTCATTCTATTGATTGTACCATTTTAACTTCAAAAAGGGTTTTATATTGGTGGCCTTATCTACAGAAACCATTCTGAAAGTGGAAGTGGGGAATATGTGTAATTTTACCTTTTCCCATTTCCTATTCCTTAAATATATCAATAGTCTTTCCCTGCCACTGTCTTGTGGTGCTATCCATCCCTCCATGAATCAGCAAGCTGTATCTGGCAGCATGAAACACTCTGATGATTGCTGATCCTTATCCTGTCTCTATGCCCAGTTACTGCCAGTCACCCCATTCCCCTCCAAGGTAATAGGCAACAGATTTTACATAGAATGAAGCTGTCCTTGGAGAATGTCAAAATAAACAAGGGCAAATACTACTTTAACATCAGTACAGCTAAGGTTCAAATGCTATCTCATTCATGAGTCAGTAATGAGAGGAGGCAACAACATGGGGATGTGATACAAATGAAATGCTGTCAAGGCATGGTTGTGCTATGTTCAGAAAGGTTGTGCTATGTTCAGGTAGGATGGAAAGTCCCAAAGACAGCAACAAATTAATCCAAGTTTTTCAAATAACATTGATTTCTGGTTTAACTCAGTGGAACTATTGTTTATTCAATTTATCTTCCAGTGCAGGAGTCAGTTCTACATTTTGGAATGTTCATGTTTATCTTCTAGACTTCTAAGAAATTGCTACATTACACAGATAACATAAGTGGGATTTTTAAAAAGCGTCACAGAGACTAGAACCAAATCTATCCTTGTGTGATCTGCAGGAGATCAACAAAATTCTACACTTGATTACTAGTTATTGATCAGAAAAAATCTTTGACATCTCCTCTAAATTATATATTAAAAAAGAAAAAAGAAACTTGCGGGAAATGGAATCAAACCCTCATTCCCATCCCCAGAAAAGGGAGAGAAGAAAAACTGATCTTTGGCAAGCTTCTCTCAGTCCATAGGGCTCTAAAATAATCTAAATCTACTCAAGGCTAGCGTTACCCTTAACAATATTTTTGTTGTTGTTCAACCAAGACTCTAGATCTCTTTTGAAAACTATTTGGGACCTTTCCCAATATGAAGGTGTCAAATACCTTCTCACGTGATCTACCTACAACAGGAATATCTTCTAAACATTCAAATTTATTTTCTATCCTGGTCCCATCTATTACTACCTAACCCAACAACTGCACACTTCTACAGTTCACAGGTTCCATCCCCATTCAGTATGAGTGTGACAGTTTTTGCAGGCCAAGCCCTGTGCTGGTTTTTTGAGTGGCATGTCTGCCTCATCCCTCCCCTCCTCCAAATGTAACTATATTTCAATTTTATTTCACTGAAAATAACTATTGTTCATGTGATTATATTCCAGGTTCACATCCAACCCTCAAAAGAACCACAAAAGAAGTGGATCCTGCACAGGTAGGGTTTTTTTCGATAACCTTCTAAGAATATGTTTTATTTTGGAAAAAATAAAACAAAATATAAGTGAAATGTATAATTTACAAATCTACATGCAGATGCTTTCTATTATCTCTACCTATATCATGTTACTAATATTACTATATTATTATGCTAGTTACTATTAGTACAACAATTATTTTATCTTATAATATTACAGTGCTCCATGATGTCATGTTGGTCACATGACTGCAGAAACGTCTTCAAACAGCACTGGCTCAATGGCTGCCCCTTAGAGTCAGTAATGACTAGTGGAGTAAAATCCACAGGGATTCCTTTACCTTTTACTTTTTAAAAATTATATTACTATTCAGTTACCATTGAAGTATTTCCACTATACTACATAATTATTACAATTCCTCTTTACTATTGTTATAGTGTACCCTATAGTATTACAGTTACATAGCAATTTGTTTTTTTTTTCTTACAAATCCCATTCTGCCTTTTGCTTTAAGGCTAGGTCCCACTGGCCGATGGACGCAAAACGTATGCAGAAAGGACACAGTGGACGAGCAAAATTTCGGGGGTGCGCTCCATCCATTTTCATCCACTCCGAAAAAGTGTGTGAAATTTGCATAAACAGATGGAAAAGAACAGACGTGGGTAGTATGTAGCAGGGGATGTTAAACGGATGTTCATAAGAAGCCTAGCGGAATGAAAGCGGATGGAAGCGGATGACACCTCTGAAGGGTTCTGGGGAGAATTTCAAAGCAGAGCATAGCAGAAGGGCGGAATGCATAGCGGATGAAGCGGAGCATCACGTACGCCTATAGGAAACAAAGGGGATGCCACGTGTATGTATATCAGATGCAAAGCGTTCACTGCGCATGCGGGGTATGAACTGAGTCTCCTCCGCGGATATAAAAGGATGCAGCACAGCACGCAGTCAGCATACAGGGGGAAAGACTGCTGCCAGTACAATTGCAGGAACACCATGGTTTGTCAGTCAGGCAAGAAGAGGAAGTCCCGTGCCTACTCGTTCAAGCCCTGCAAGGTGAAGTAGGGCAGAAACCAGCATCCC
Organism: Laticauda laticaudata; assembly: GCA_004320025.1. NCBI lineage: Eukaryota > Metazoa > Chordata > Lepidosauria > Squamata > Elapidae > Laticauda > Laticauda laticaudata. The sequence continues at coordinate 17,306 of BHFT01035270.1, read as the reverse complement.
ACCCCCTGGCACTGATTCTGAATCTGCTGCTGCTGCTGCTGTGCTGGACCAGCCCCAAGGCCCTCAAAGCCTGCTCCTGAAGGCCCTGCTACTCAAGCCCCTGAAGGCCCTGCTGCTCAAGCCCTGAAGGCCCTGAACAATCTCAGAGGCCCTGATGCTGAAGTCCCTGAAGGCCCTGCTGAAGCCCCTGCCAGAGGGAGGAAGAGGCAACGGAAGGAGAAGGGAGAGAGGAAATGTTACACCGTTTCCGAGGAGCATGAGGAATGAGGTGCTGGAATGGCTGAGGGAGAACAAGTACCTCTGGAGAAAGGGCCACAGACTGTATCGGGACACTAAGAAGAAACAGGCAGCTTGGAGAGACAAGGCAGAGAGCCTGGGTTACACTGCAATGAACTCCTGGGATGGTGGAAGCACATGCACACCTGGTATGGCAAGCTAAACCTCAAAAAATCTGGGCAGGCTGCTGTCAAGCTCACTGACCGGGAGATGTACGTCATGGCCAAGTGCAGTTTCCTGGAGGGTAGATCCGCCACTGAGGAGCAGCCCCTCTGAGACCACTCTCCCTCAGACAGCCCACAGACAGCCAGTCCTCTTCCAGCCAGGAGCCAGCTACCCTGTCCAGGCAGGTGTCTTCAGGGGCCTCACAGCAGAAACCCCTCGACAGCTGCACTCCCCATGCTGGCAGACTTGGAGGATCCCATGGAGGATGATGCCCTGCTGTCACAAATGGAGGAAGAAGCAGCAGCCACCAGAGGCCAACCCACTCCCACCCCTAGCTCCACAGGACACAGGCAGAGAGGCAGACTGGAGGGCAGGACCACAGTGTGCTGTTTGGAGATCAGGGACACAATGAAGACCAGCACAGAACTTCTTCTCAGCTGGTCAACTTGGACAGACCATCCTTGGGCTGGAAGCCCTTCATCACCTATGTGAGCCAGACCCTGAGGGACCTGCCTGAGGCCCAGTACCAGGTGATGAAGCAGAAGTTCGCAGCACTTCTGCACAACCCTCAAGGCCCAGCTGAAGCTGCTTCCTACCCAGTCCAGGTATGCTCCTCCACCCCAGGCGATGTCACAGCCCTTCCACGGCTTTCAACAGCCCCTCACCTACCAAGGTACTTCCCACAGCAGAAGCAGAACTTCCCAGTCCAGGCCCAGGTTCATCACACGCCACAGATGCCACTCCTCACCCAGCTGCAGACCAGACAGCCCCACTATACTCCTCCCAACCTTCCTTCACCCCACAGCCAAGCCCGTCAATTGACAATCTGTCATCAGTATTGGCCTGACATCTCAAGTCCTTGATAAAGGGCCTCTCAACCTCACGGGACTGAGTCAGCTCTTGGATAGCTTCTTGAACACCACCACCACCTGTTGTACCCTGGGCCCAAGCACCCAGTGGCACCTCAGACCAGCACTCAAGCCACAGCCACCCACAAGTCCTGCCCGCTTAACAGCTGAGACCATGGACATGACTCAGAGTGACTCAGAATAGTCTCAGAGACTGAGTTGTTTACTTGTTTAATAAAGTTTATCTTTGCTTAAGACACTTAATACAGTTTACTTGGTTCATTTTGCTCATTTAATACAGTCATAAAGTTACCTAAGAAAGTTAATAAAGATTCTCTTTGCTTAAGACACTTAATTTACCTGGTTCATTTTTTTTACTTAATAAAGTGTTGGTGAAAACTTTGAAAAAAATGGTTAAGCCTTTGCATGTTGTGGATAGATAAGGATAGTTGTGGGAATAGATAAACCTCCAGTGCAACCATAGTGGGACTGTATGGTCCACCATCCCAGCAATCCAGATGATTTTCCCCCTTTTTATGGAAAATATCGGTTGCCACTTGGTGTCCTTCTACATACTCAAGACATACTCCAGACATTCTAAATATATGAGATACATCCCAGATACAAACCTTTTTGTCCGTCTATTTCCGTGCTACTAACGCTGTGTAGAGTTCAGTGTACCTTTGTTTCCTCCCTCTTTCAGCTGCAGCGGATGTGAGTTGAGGGGATGGCCAGAGGATGCGAGAGGATACAGGGACGTTTAACGGATGATAATGGACATAGAACATTTGTTGCCCATATATGTCGTGGAATATACAGCATACACGACGGAAATTCATCCATTCACAAAGTTTTGTGCAGCTCAAACTTCTTGCGTGGATGAAATCCAGTGGATGGATGCTCATGGATAGAGCGTTATTGTGAAACAACACATATGCAGTGAGTACACAATGGATGCATAGCATTTTCCAATGGATGGCAAGCTTTTTTTAACGTTTGCATCTGTAAGTGCAGTGGGACCAGGCCTTAATTCCTCTGTTTTGGATTTCTCCTGTTTCCTCCACGCTTATTCTCTGTTAATGGCCATATCATGCTTTGCTGAGCCTCTATATTTCCTTTTTCTCTAGATCTTTTACTGCTTTGTAGGAAAAACACTTGTTTTATTCAGCTGCTTTTCTGTTTGCTAGTGGCTACACCAGAGGTGGTTTTCAGAAGGTTCTGGAGAACCAGTAGCAGAAATTTTTAGTAGTTCAAAGAACCGGCAAATCCCACCTCTGACTGGAGATTTTATAGTATCCTTCCCCTGCCACGCCCACCAAGCCACACCCACAGAACTGGTAGTAAAAAAAATTTGAATCCCACTACTGGGCTACACACTTCCAAAACACACGTCTCCTCCATTCTCCCCCACACCTGTTTCAAGGTTGAAGTTTTATTGGCAACTCTGCGATGCTGACACTGAGGAAAAGGCTCAAGTGATAGAGGAGAAAGGCAGCCCAGGTACCACAATTTTTCTAAGCAGCCTTTGCTTTCACGGTCACCTTACTAACCACAGTAATATATGGTAAAAGTGAATCTCCAATATATAGCAATTACATCTCTGTCCTTGAAGATGCCATTAAATGATGGGAGGATTTCATTTCATTTTATTTTTTTTCTTTGTATTTTGTCCGCTGAAATCAAAGGCCTAGTGCACAGGAATGTACCATATGAGGAAGCCTGGCATGCTGAAGTAACTCATAGGATAACATTTTAATATTAGTCCTCTTGCCTAAAATGAAAACTATCAATCCATGTATCATGTCAAATGCTAGCCCATACTTTGAGTCCCAGTCCATGTTTGAGCTTGAGGTAATTTTTCCTCTAGAAAAAGAGTGAATGCTTAAATAAACTTAAAAGAAAGCAATAGTTGAAATAGATTTGGTAAAAATATAAATGTGTTATTCCATGCTACTCTATTTTTAAAACTGAACTATCATGAAAACTTTTTTTAAGATCTTCCTCAGGATTGAATACATTGGACAGAGGTGGAAAAACAGTTGGTTGATGAGGAATGAGGTGCTGATCCCTGAAATGACAAATCCAGTGGGAGAAGAATGCTTAAGAATCATTAGCAAATGTTTGAGGGCTGAGGGAGCAGGGCAAGAGAAATGTATCCATCCGATAGTCCACTGCAGTGGTGGGATTCAAATTTTTGTGGTTCTGTAGGCATGGCTTGGTGGGTGTGGTGTGGGTTGGTGGGCATGGCAGGAGAAGGATATTGCAAAATCCCATTCCCTCCCCACCCCACTAACTTGCTTTCCAGTTCCATTCTCCTGTGTAGGGCAACAAAAGAAGACTAGCTGATCAGCTGGGACTTAGGAGGCAGAGAATAGATGGGGCAGGGGCAGTCAGAGGTGATATTTGCCAGCTCTCCGAACCACTCAAAATTTCCGCTACCAGTTCTCCAGAACTGGTCAGAACCTGCTGAATACCACCTCTGTTCCTGTATTAATCAAATTTAATATATATAGCTGTCCACTCCAGTGGATTCTGGAAAGCTTAAAAATTGTTCTTCTATAATTGTATATGTTCACAATATACATTCCAATAGGCTAATGTCTCAATGTGACCAAGAAAGTGGAGCATTGCACTACTTAAAGCTGAATGTAGTTTACAAATGAAATATTCAACTTTGGAAAATCAAGAGTCCTGATAACCAGGTAAGTTGGAATGCAGAAAATCCAGTCTTCTAGAATCTCCTTCACTAAAGGAACCAAACAATAATCTTCCTAGTGAAGGATCCATACTTCAAGCTTTTCAGTTACTGTCTTTGTTCAACAGTGAGACTTACCTTAAACAGGCTGATTTGTCTGTTGCAACAGTTAACAATAATGAGAATTCTGTTAACTCTTTTTGAATGTATTTTTCTAGAAACAAAAAAAGGATGGAGTAGACTGAAACAAACCACCTTTGTCTATTAAAGATAAAACAAAAATTCATATGAAAGACATTTGTTTGATGCCTGAAAAAATGGCCTATGCCAGAGTATGATATATTGATAAAATATATGAGAAGTTGTGTAAAGTCCAAAGATCTCCTTTCAAGTGATAAAACTAACTCAGGACAACTAACCTAATTTTCCCAGTCAATGTTATGAGCTCTGAATCATTCTTGGAAAACTGGGAATTAAGCTGGACTCCATTCAGGGCATAGAACAGAAAAGTCTTTCAGTTCACAAATGGATTACTTTGTAAGACACTAAACAAAGAACCAGCCCTGGGGCAACCCTTCAGTTCTAAAAGATCGAATATAATTAGACAGTAAGATATTCACTTGGATTATCTGAGACAGTGATTAATGTGCTATGCTCTTTCACCCTTTCTTCTTCTTGGAGTCAGAAATACTCCCTATGCCTGATTTCCAAATAGTAGAACACCGCTAGTGGTATTTATTCAGTTTGATTAGCCAGTAAAATGGAGATGTATTTCCCCCAAAGGCCGGCTCTTGGTATTAAAGCACCCTTTTCGCATGGAAAAAGTTCCAGGCCAAAGCTGAACTCTGTCCAGAGAGGATTTTTTCTTCTTTCAATAAGAGATTGGACACCCATCTGTCAGAAATGGTGTAGGGTCTCTTGCTTGGGTAGGGGGTTGGACTAGATGACCTACAAGATCCCTTCCAACTATGATTATTTGTTATCTGATTTTTTTTTTGAAAAAAACCTTCCGGCTTGGCACCTGGACAGCTGCAACTAACCTATGTAAGCTACATTAGGCTCACTATGACAGTTTTCTAAATGCTAGCAATGTTGCATTGATCATTATGGATTGTTGTTCATTATAGTGGACAAGCTGGCTCCAAAAGCCAAATCCATTTTATTATTTTATTTCATTTTAGCTGCCTGCTTGCAAAACTATTGTGGGCACTAATAGATTAAAAACAATAATATAAGGGGGAAATAAAACAGTGTAAAGTAGAACATATTGTATCAGGCACTAACTTCATGCATGTCATGAAGTTCTAGCAGTCTCGTAAAATTTCCTGGCACTGCACTTGGGGGAAATTAGGTAAAGACTTATGATGACAATGTTTTGTAATCTTGGTGCATTCACATTAAACTTCTTAGAAGAATCTCTCCTTCATATTGATGGAATTCACAATAATTCAGACTTTCCAATGCTACAGAGATGCATCTCCAGGAATAGAGGGGTCTCCTACAGTGTGAGCTAGATCATGTCAGCCTTCTCTGTTGCTGCACTTCTAAACAATATCCTACTTCCACGCTACTTCCTTTAAACAAGCCTTAAAAACCTGCCTTTCCCCAGGTCTTGGTTAAGCCCATGTCACACTGCACCAACGGATGGAAAGAGGATGTAAAACGGAGAAAAACACTTGCCATCCGTTGGTGATTGGTTAACCCGCATTGCATCCGTTTTTGTACACGGCGTCCGTTTTTTCTTCCTCTCTCATCCATGCAGCATCCGTCGACGAAGGTGTCCAGTCGTCTCCAAAAGTTTTTTGAGCTGGCTCAAACTTTTTCAGCAGGAAATGTATCCAACGCGTTACCATTCTGCATCCGCTACGCATTACGGGAACATCCGTTCTGCATAAAAATCCGTTTGATAACCCGGTACGCTCTGCTACATCCGTACCACATTCCGCGTGGCGCATCCGGCACAACTCAAGAATCGCTCCAGGCAGAAAGCAGACACAGGGACGAGAGCGACACGGACGTGGAAGGGACGTGCAGACGTTAGTAGCACCAGACGGGAAAGGATGAAGCGGATGCAACTCGCAAAGAAGCAATTAAAACGGTGAAAAAACGTTCGCAAGGGGACCTATCTCGGATATTAAGGATGTCTTAGAAGGATGCCTAGAGTGCAAAAGTACACATAGGGGAAAACCATATATTCGCCTATAAAGAAGGGGGAGCTAACTCACACTGGAATCTCACTTTCAGACAGCAGCCCTGCTGTGCCAGAACCTCTGCAGCCTTCATCTTAGGCTCTTGCTCATTCCACAGCCATCCAGTCAATGTCACCATGGGATCCGCTAACACAGTCCTTTTGCGTAGCCACCATCTCTTCTGCAAAGTGCGGAAGCCTATCTAACAGGCTCTTCACTCTACTACGGGAAGTAAAAGGAAGGCGACCAAGAAGGTGTCTGGGTCCGAAGATGGATCGCGAGAAGAGCAGAGTACAGACTGTACAACAAGCTGATGGTGGAGCTGAGAACGAAGACCCTTGGGCATTCCAGAACTTCATGAGGATGCCTCCAGCCATGTTTGATAAAAAGTTGTTTTGGTAACGGCTGAGACCCAGGTTGACCCAAGGCGAGCACCGCAACTTCCGGCCAGCCTGGACCCTGGGCTCAAGATGGCACTGACTCTGCGCCACCTGGCCTCAAGGGACAGCCTTACAGGAGCATGCAGTAATGGCTGGAGGGTGCCACACACACCATCCAGCATTTGGTCAGAGAAGTGTGCAGGCCCATCATCGGAAGCAAATACCTAGGAGGAGGCCCTCCATGTGCCCCTCACTGAAGAAGCTGGAAGAAAGTTGTAGAGGGCAGTGGTATCAAGAAGGTGGAACTTCCCACACAACCTTTGGAGGCCATAGATGGGAAGCACGTGGCCTGCAAAAGCGCACAGCCAGTCGTGGTTCACTTATTTCAACTAACAAGGGCTTCTTCAGTATCGTCCTCTTCGCCATGGTGCGATGCTGAACTACAAAAGTTCATGTACATCGATGCTTCAGGAAACTGGGTTCATGTTCAGATTGCCGCAGGTATATAACACGACACCAGTGACCTCTATATGAGGGCTGGAACGCATATACCTCATCATGGGCTTCCCAGATCCAGAACCCCTGTCCCAACGCACACGCAGGAATGTGCCTACTCATGCAGTGGGGATGATGCTTCTCCCTTCAGAACCTACCTCATGAACGCACTAAACCTCGCAGATGCCTCACCCATGAAGAGAGGATCTTCAACTACAGGCCTGCCAGGGCAAGGCAGGTGTGGAGAATGCCTTTGGCATCCTGGCCAACAGATTTCAGGTACTTGCTCACCACCATGCTTTTGTCACCAGAGACCGTGAGGGGGATCTTAGAAGCTTAGCCTGCATCCTTGCACAATCCTCATGCGCACTCCGCTTACCCAGTCTTGCAGAATCAGGCTCGTGGACCTCCACAAAGGCAATGGCGGACATGGCGCCTGGGGAATGGAGGCAAGGGCGAAAACCTCTGATAGACACTGAGGATGTGCAAGGCCCCAACAGAGCCTCACGTAAGGGAAGAAGAGCGCAACTCCTGAAACACTGGGTGCAACCCCCAGCTTGAGCATGGAGTGGCAAGGACGGATGATAGATGATTAATGGATGTCTCCTTCAGGCCTGATTCTGCATCACACTGATGAAGATTGGGCCCATGTATGTTGGGTGGGCCTACAATGAACAGGGCATTTATCAAGAGTTGTTGTTTATGTTTCAAGATGTGTGGATCAATAATTACATTGTTATTGATAATGAGGCCATATGCTTGTGGCAGCTGGGAGGGTGGAGCCATTACATGTTCCCACCTATGCTTGTCACTGGAGGTTTATCAATCCCACAGCTATCTTAACCCATTCAAAGGTTCCCTGCCATCCCACGCTATCTAACCCATCCCAAGAAGTATCTCTTGCCCTCCCACTTGCTATCTTAACCCATCCCACCGCTATTACCATCCCACAGGTATCCCTTTGCCCATCCCACTGCTATCTTAAACCTAATGCCCACAGCTATTACCACATTCGAAGGTATCCCTGCCCATTCCCCACTGCTATCCTTAACCCATCCCACAAGCAGCAAAGGCTTAAAACATTTTATAAAAGGTTTCCACCAAGAACTTTATTTAAAAAAATAAATGAGGCAAGTGTTGTTGGAAGGCAAAGCATAAATCTTTAATTAATAACAAGCTGTAAAAGAAAAATGATCCAAGTCAAGTGTCCAATTAAAAGTCTACAGGTAGCCACCCCAGCTCTCTGGCACTCTTCTCTGCACTCAGAGGTGTGGGGCCTAGTCTCATGGGGTGAAGGGGTCCAGGTGGGCTGTGGAGGTGGCGCTGCTGGAGTGGCTGAATCTGAAGTGCCACTGGGGTGCCTGCCCGAGAGGACAACAGGGGACGGTTGGTTGAGGAAGCCTCTCAGACAGCTGGTCTCAGCCCCGTGATGTGACAGCTCCTTCCTCCATGCCATGGGTGTCAGCCCAGTACCGATGACAATGTACTGAGCGCCGGGCTTGGCTGTGGGGTGGAGAAAGGAGCAGTGTTAGGGGGCTGTCTGGTCTGCAGCTGGGTGAGGACTGGCGTCGGGTGGCATCGTGGCATCATTGGCGTGGGGTGGCAATTGGTAGCATCAGTGGAACCGGTGGGGCATTATAAGGTGGTGTCGCAATGAGTCCTGTGCCTGGACTGGGAAGGGCTGCTGGCCCTGTGCTGCTGGACCTCCTGCGTCGCCATAGCCCTGGTAGGTGGAGGGCCTGTTGGAAAGCTTCGAATGGGAGGACATTTCACCTGGGGGGAGGAGCAGACCCTGGACTGGGTTGGGGAGCAGGTTCATCTGGATCTGGAGGGTTTTGTGGAAGCCAGGATCGGTGAATCCTGTCCTTCACCACCTGGTACTAGGGGTTTCCGCCAATGTACCGTGAGGGTCTGGCTCACATTAGGGTGAGGAAGGGCTTGTGTTGGAAGGATGAGGAGTCAGTGTGGACCAGCTGAGAGAGGATTATCTATGCTGCTTCCTGATTGGTGTTTCTTATTCCAGGCAGGAACAGTGTGGTCTGTCCCTCCTGTCTGGCTCTCTTGGCCTTTCTGTGGAGGTGGAGCCTAGGGGTGGATGTGGGCACGCTCCACAGACACCTTGCCTGCGAGGCAGGAGCTGACTCTTGGCTGGAAGAGGACTGGCTCTCAGCAGGCTGCCCCTGAGAGAGAGAGGGTTTGTAGAGGCGGCCTGCTCCTCGTGTGGAGATATTCACCCTCTAGGAAGTGTACTTTGGCCATTGACATAGGTCTCTCTAATCCGTTCAGCTTGACCGCGGGCTTGGCCACATTTTCTTGAGGTGCGCTTCCTGTACCAGGTGTGTGCATGTGCTCCACAAGCGAGGAGGCACCTCCGAAGTTAGCCCAGGCTCTCCGCTTCTCTCTCCAAGCAGCCTGCTTCCTTTTGGTGTCCTGTAGAGCCTGTGTCCTTTCCGCATAGATACTCATTCTCTCTCAGCCAACTCCAGCAACCTTATCCTCATGTTTCGCTCCTTGATGGAGTATTGCCTGCCTCTCCCCTCTCTCGCATATGCCTCTTCTCCCTTTGGCAGGGACCGACATGGCCCTCATCAGAGGGGCTTCCAGGTTGGTAGGGCTGCTCGCTCCACACCACCACCAGCAGCAGCAGCACCAGCAGGACCAGGTATCAGCAGCAGCAGCGACCGCAGGACCGGATCAGTAGCAGCAGAGTAAGCACCGCAGCGCCAGCAGCACCAGCAGCACCAGGAGCCCAGCAGGACCCAGGAAGCACGAGGCAGGTCCAGCAGGACGAAGCAAGACCAGGATAGCACAGCAGGACCAGCAACAAGCAACAGGACCAGAAAACAGAGCAGGACCACAGGATGAGCAGGACCAGCAGGAAGAGGAGCCAGCTTCAGCAGAGTTAAGCACCAGCCAGAAGACCAACGAGAAGACAGCATGCAGCAGCTCCCTCCAGAAGCAGAATCAGCAGAAGCACCACTGGCCAAGAAGCAGCATCAGCAGAAGTAAGCACCAGCAGAAAGCACCACCGCAGAACAGCATCAGCAGAGTAAGCCCGCAGCAGAAGCACCACTGCCAAGAAAGCAGCATCAAATCAGCTCCTCCAGAAGCAGAAGCAGCAGGAGCCCCAGCCCCAGAAAGAGTGAGTCCTGTGCTACAGAAGCCCCAGCAGAAGCAGAGTGAGGGCCGGGGGAGGAGGGGTTGGCTCTGTCCCGCTCTTGCCAGGGCTTTGCAGCAGATGGCTGAGGCTTTCTCTTCTTCCCCATGGTTGTGGGGTTGCTGGCTTGCAGGCAGGCTGGCAGCAAGGCTCCGGCAGGCGGAAGGCTGGCAGGCAAGGCAGGCAGCAAGGCTGGCAGGCAGGCAGGCAGCAAGGCTGGCAGACAAGGCTGGCAGGGCAGGCAGGCAGCAAGGCTGGCAGGCAGGCAGGTCAGGCAGTAAGGCTGGCAGACAGGCTGGCAGGCAGGCAGGCAGCAAGGCTTGCAGGCAGTCATGCAGCAAGGCTGGCAGGTAGGCAGGCAGCAAGGCTGGCAGGCAGGCAGGCAGCAAGGCTGGCAGGCAAGCTGGCACCAAGGCTGGCAGGAAGGCAGGCAGGAGCTGGGTGGCAGGGAGGCTGGCAGGCAGGCAGGCTGGCTGGAAGGCAGGCAGCAAGGCAAGGCAGCAAGGCTGGCAGGCAGGCATGCAGGCAGGGCAGGCTGGCAAGGCAGGCAAGGCAGTCGATGTGTCTGGAAGCAGCGTCTTTCCTCTGAATGGTGACCTGCTTGGGAGCTGCCTCCCTTTATATCCACGGGGCTGATGCAATGCATCCTCCCCGCATGCGCAGTGAACGCTAGGCATCCGCTAGGCATCCGCTAGGCATCCGCTAGGCATCCGCTAGGCATCCGTAGGCATTCCCGCTAGGCATCGCTAGGCATCTGCTAGCTTCCGCTCTGCATCCGCTTCATCTGCTAGGCTTCCGCTGTGCATCTGCTTCATCCTGTCGGTGTCCGTTCTGCATCCGCTGTATCCATTTCCGCATCCCGCTTTGCTGCGCTCCCCCGGAAGCCTTGCCGGAATTGCCATCCTCTCCATCCGCTTCCATCTGCTAGGCTTCCGTGGAGCATCCGCTTTCATCCGCCCTGCATCCTCCCCCCGTCCATTCCTTTCCGTGTTGTCCGCTCTGGTTATGCAAATTTTTGCCCCTTTGAGAGCGGATAACAATAGATGGAACATTTTGCTCGTCCGCTGTGTCCTTTTTACAAACGTTTTGCATCCGTCAGCCAGTGTGACAGGGCCTTTAGTGTGTTATTGGAACCCCTCTGTTTTGTGGATGGAGTGAGTGTTTTTATTTGGTTTTTTTTTATCAACAACTATTCTTTTCTTATTTGGTGTTATTTTTATCTGTTTTAGTTGTGAAACTGCCCAGAGTCATTCTGGAAATGGGTAGCCTAGAAATCTGATGAATGAATGAATGAATGAATGAATGAATGAATGAATGAATGAATTCTAATGTATCCCTTTCTGATCCTGTTGTTGTAGCTAAGGAACACATTACACCAAGTGTTTTATCAATTGACTTAATTTTATTTTGGATCAATATTTTAAACTATTTTTTCTTCAGTGCTTTTCCCTCTTAGGTCCATCAAACAGGCAGAATTTTAAGTTCTGTCCCAATTCAGGAAAAACAGGACTAGCTCCATTTTTGTGTTTATGATGTTAGTTTGTTTTATATTTTTAAAACTACTGCTTCATTTTACATTGTTAATCTTTATCTAATACCCAGTAAATAAATAAAAATTCAAGGTGGTTTAGAATATTTTAAAAAAGCATTATGTACAGCAATGTGGCTTAGAAATAAAACATGCAACAAAATTAAACTATCAAGAATATACATTGCATTAATTGCTGGTTACATAAGATTAATCTATGATTAAAATATACCAAAGATTATTGCAGGTTGAATTACATGTGATGTTTTTTTTATTTATGGTTGACACCTGAGGGTTATCTTCTTACACTAAATGCTGACAATGAATCCAAGCAAATAATGATTGAATCTCAGAGGGTGGATCTTAAATTTCTATTTTGAACCTCATTGGGTTTGGTGTTTTCTGGATAAGTTTGGTGTTTTCTGGATAAGATTATAAGAGCTAGTTTAACACACCAGGAGGTCATTGCTGTGAAGACAGTGGTTTAAGAAAAAAGTGGATCTTGCTACTCAGTGAATAATGGTGAAGAAATGGCTCTGTGCTGCCATTGCTGAAGTATGCTTAAATATGCGAGTTATTGTTGAAAAAGAAACAAATTGTCAGAATGGATGGTGCATCTCAGAAAGTTCTTTTGCCTGGAAGGGGAAAAAAAATCAAACTTTTATCTGATCTTCCATGCAGCAACGATGTGACTATCAACTTAGCAGTTTAATAAGAGAAGAACATGTCTCTCAGCTTGCCTGCAGGAAGTGATCTGCCAGGCTGCAAAGAAAGTTTTATTTAAATGGGGTATGAATATGTTTCAGTCTGTATATATTTCAGAGAATTTAAAAATACTAAACTGACTATCTGTCAGAATGGGTAGAAGCAGGAGGGTTGCACTTGAGCTTGGTTCTATCAGCTTTCATAGAATGAATCAAATCCGCAGACTGTATCCAGTTGTCTGCTTTTCAAAATACAGGGCTAGGGTGCTGATGTTAAGGTGTAATTGTGTGAGAGATACTGTACATTAATATTTCCCATCTCCCTGGAGCCATGTCGATATCTGGAATTCTGAGGTTCCTGTGAAAGCTTCTTTATAAAATGATTCCCTTCAATATGGCCAAACTAGTGATGGGATTCAAAAAATTTTACTACCAGTTCTGTGGGCGTGGCTTGGTAGGCATGGTAGAGGAAGGATATTGTAAAAGCTCCAGTCAGATGTGGTATTTGCCAGTTCCCCGAACTACTCAGAATTTCCCCTACCGGTTCTCCACAACTGGTCAGAACCTGCTGAATACCACCTCTGGGCCAATCCTAACATTTACTCCTCTATGTTTCTTTATCCATTTATAAATCACATATGTCACGTCTCCAAGCTAAATATGCATCCTGCCACCACATTGGATGTAGTATGGGATGGATTATTGTCAGGACAATGATAGAATTCTACGCTCTTCAAATTCAAAGAGAACCCCTCCACTCCAAACTTTTATGCATAATCTTTCCTAATGTGCTCCACCACTCATTAACTGTCTTTATATGCAGTAATAGGTCATGGGCAATCTGGGGTATCTGCATCAGGGATTCAAAGAAATAAAAATAGAAGCCAAAGGCATGAAGGCAAAGCTACACTCCAACTTTATGTTGCATTTCTCATTAAAAAAAAAAAAGGGGGGGGGTTGAGAAATTTAATTGCATTATTTTGGTCAGCATTTTTGAACCCCTCCCCACAAACTTCCCTGGGAATAATGGAGGCTAGTGGCACATTTATCATTTGGAGAGTAAAATGAGCTGCCACAGTGAGCCAGTCAGTCAGAAAACCTGTATCTCCAGAAGGCAAACTAACAATAACCTTTATCATTGTTGATTTTCTAGAAGGGAAGGTGGGCAGGCATCTTTGGTCAAGGGTGAGTTCTTGCACAGCCAGAAGTCAGCACTCTGAGATCAGACAAGTCCATTCCATGAAGAGGGCACAGGTGGCCCCAATCCATTGCAGTATGTGGGCAGAAGGAAAAGCTTCAAGGACTGAACTTTGCTTCGCCTATAAATAGGACCTGAATTTTTAGACCTGACAGTTGTTGGAATTCTTTCTTAACAGTTTCTTTAGTCTTGAAATAAACACACTTATCAGTAAGCTATGTCCTTGAGTCTGTTGCCTGCAAGTTTTTTAGTTCCAGTTTCTGCTGGGAGAAGTCTAGCACATCATTCCAAGCAAAACCACCTGCCATTTTTATTTTCTAACATTGCCTACGCAGTGGAGTCTGCTGGAGGAGTAAAAATCTGCAAAATGGTGGACACAGGTAGTTCTTGACTTATGACCATAACTGGCTAAGTAAGGCATTTGCTAAGCAAATTGTGCCTAATTTTATGACCTTTTTTGTCACTGTTGTTAAGTGAATAACATGGTCGTTAAGCAAATCTGGGGAAGGCTGTAAATGGTGAATAACATGGTCCCTTGAACACTGCAAATGTTGTAAATATAAGGCAGTTGCAAACTCCTAAATTTGGGTCACATGATCGTGCTGTAATGGTTTTAAGTGTGAGAGCCAGTCACAAATTACTCTATTCAGTGCCATTTTCACATCTGAACCATTGCTAAATGAATGGTTGTAAGTCAAGGACTTTCTATACAGCACTGGGATCTCAGCAGGAGAAGGATTTGAATTGTGGCATTGCAGCTACAGATGTTACTGGATCCAAGGCATTGGATGAGCCTCGGTGGCGCAGTGGTTAGAGTGCAGTACTTCTGCTGACTGTCGGCTGCCTGCAATTTGGTTCAAATCCCACTAGGCTCAAGGTTGACTCATCCTTCTGAGATGGATAACATGAGGACCCAAAATTGCTGGGGGCAATATGCTGACTCTGTAAACCGCTTAGAAAGAGTTGTAAAGCACTGTAAAGCGATATAGAAGTCTAAGCACTATTGCTTATTGCTATTCTCAGAATAATGACAAGGCTTCAGGCTAATATTCTGCTTTGCAACATTTTTTCCATTTTTAAGAATCTAAAAATGGAGTTGAAAGAGACAGAGAAAACAGATCTAAAGAGAGTTGTCTATTAGCACACTTGGAAAATCTGTCCTTGCAATATAACTGTTCTCTCGATAATCTGAAATAGGAAACACAGCCTTTCAGATACTGCAAATTCATTGTTGCTATTGCTGCCCCATACTATCACAGATGGCCTTCTAACATGCAGAAAGCACTGAACAGTTGGCATGGATATGAAGTAATGCTGTAAATGGGTGGAACTGGGTTATTTGTTTCCTTGCATTTGAGTAGAATATTTTGAAGTCTGACTGATTTTGTTTGTTTCTACTTTTCTTTGCTTTTGGACCTATCCGGCAGTTTTGTATATATATTCTCTTGCAAGAAAAAAAAAAAAGAATCCTACTCTATTTTCAGCCATTGGAATCCAAGGAGGGTCCAGAAGCTGCAAAAATTAGGCTGAGGACTTTGTCTGTGCTATGAATGTTTCTTATGCAGAAGATTTTTCCTCACAAAAGGCATTATTGATACAAAACATAGCCTTTTAAAAACACAACACAGCACAGCATACACATGCACAATATATGTATCTCATCTGTCTCCAACTGACTTCAGCAGTTATGAGCACCATAAGAAACGCCTGCTCAGTCAGAAGGACTCGCTTGTCCTAAAATGGGCATCTTGCCAGTTCACAAATTAAGCTGCTGTCTCAAGTTCTTTTCTTCTACAATGATGCCACCAGGCCAGGGCTTTAGGGCAAAGTCTGTATCTCCTTTCATAGAATTGCTATTATGCAAGAAATATTTTTAAACTGCCCTTTGTCCCTTCAGATGTATGAACTTCACCTAAATGAGTAGTACAGAAGTAAAATTTGCATTTGAATAGTAAAATAAGAACCTCCTCAAGCAGAATTAGCCAGAAGGCCTACACAGTGTTGCAAAGGCTGTGGATTGTTCTTAAATATTTCCTGGTCCAAAGGCCCGGTGTCAGGTCAGGGCTGGGCAAAGATAGACTTATTAAGCAGCATGATCTGTTTGGGATTTTCCCAGCTCTATATGCTATTCTGCACATCCTGACTGCATTACAAAATGATCAAGAAAAATAGGACTTCAGACCCACAAAAGGGGAGGGCAAATGTGTCCATCTGACCCAACGTTTCCTCTTTGCCAGCATGAATAGTCAGTGAAAACTGGGCAGGTGAGGGGTGGTTTAGCTCACATTCTTCTTTTGGCAAGGAAATGTGGGTTTATTCCACTGATAGTGGTAGAACTGCAAAGGTCTGGAAAAGCACTAAAGCTAACATTTTCTGGCTTTGCCTGCAAAAGCCCATTGATATGAAATTTTCCTGGTTGAACAGAATTTGAACTCTCCATCGTCGTAAGTCTCCCAATCCATCTCAGTTTAATATGAAGGTAAGAAATGTTTGAAGATGCCATGTTTGGATTAAGGAGAAAAGTTGCAGAAAGCAATTGGAGTTTCTTGTTTTTTCTTTTAAAAACATTTCACTTCTCATCCAAGAAGCTTCTTCACCTCTGACAGGATAGTGGGGAAAGGAAGGATTTATATTCCTTGCAGAAAGCTGGTAATTTGAATCCTTTTAGAGGGTGATTGTCAGAGCTGAAGAAGCTTCTTGGATGAGAAGTGAAACATCTTCAAAAGAAAAAGCAAGAAAGTCCAGTTGCCTCCTGAAAAAGCACCTTTGGGACAACCAGGACCTGGATGATTGAGAATCTCCATAGACATTTAGGAAGAAACTGTACAGATAGGATTCATATTGGAGTAACCTAAGCAGCCTCCTGACACTACAAATTCTACAGTATTCTTGAATATCCACAAGATGTAAACTTTGCAGAATTATATGAAACTCCCACCAGTGTCCACAAGGTAGAAAAGGTTGATATCCCTTGTGGTTTAGCAGGGATGACCACTTTGGATCATAGGCCAAAATCTCACAGACAGCAAAGAGTCCTAAGATTTGACACTCTACCCCCTCCCCCTCTCACCACTCAGGCCCATATGCTTTTCTTCTAATTGTGACCAAGGTCACAGTTTTGCTGATGATACCAGAGTAGAGTGATTAGGGCATACGATGAATGAGCTTGTATCATGAGTCTGATATTTAAGCTGACTCAGCAGTCACCACAGCATTTTCAGCACGCTCCAGCGGGTAATGGACCTCAAGGGACATGGTTCCAGCTGGGGATAATTGAGCATACTTACTGTTACATATTACATACTTGTAATACCCTAACCTGATTGGCTGAAACGAACTGCACTGTGATTGGCCGAGATGCAAGACGGTGATTAGTCAGTAAGGAATCTCCCATGATTGGACGAACTGATCGCGGGAGATTCAGAAAGCTGTCATTGGGTGAGAGCCACCAGCCAGCTCTATAAGAAGAGCTGCCGCAGCTTGCTAAAAGACAAACAGATCTATACCTTGAATAAAGAGCTGAAGGTACGCTGGTCTCCTCTCTCCTGATTTCCCACGCTTCAACACTGGTGATGAGGGTGGGATTCTGAGACAAAGAGACCAGTCGGGCACGTGGCAACCGAGCTGAACAACCAACGAGATGGCCGGCAGCAACTCGCCACCCACACCAT
>BHFT01035269.1:0-18096 GCA_004320025.1 Laticauda laticaudata | reverse complement strand
GTTTTTCTCCATTTTACATCCTCTTTCCATCCGTTGGTGCAGTGTGACGGGCTTTACCAAACATCTCCATCACCTGGAGGGATCTGATGCCATCTAGCTTCTTGCAATCAACTTTGTCCCGAAAGCACTTCTAGGCCTCACCGATACTGCCAGCTCCATTGCTTCTGCTACATACCTAACTTTAAATATATGATCTGCATGCCAGCTCCCTTTATGGCCCACAATTATTTTAGTGTATTACTGTGGTATTTCCCCATCTATGATTTGTGCTGACCCTGATACACATTTTATTTAAGAAATTCTCCCTCTGGCACTCCCACTCCAAATTTAGACATGCTTTCATGATTGATGTCAGCCCTTCAAGATGGGGCAGGTTAAGAAATGAAAATAGACATATGAAGAAATAGACATATGAAGATTCCAAGAGTTATACTTTATTATTATGCAGTATTTTTACAGAACTTTGAAAGCCTGTCCAAATTACTCCCTTGTCTCACTTTAGGTTAAATAAAATCAAGATGGGATTACTTTCAGTTTCTCCCTCACAATTTTTTCTATCTTCGCAGTTTATAATCGTATGTCCAAGTCTTCCCTTAATAAATTTCTTATATGTTTCTAAAGATCAGATCTACCTATTGGTGGGATTCAAATTTTTTTTACTACTGGTTCTGTGGGTGTGGCTGGGTGGGCGTGGCACGGGAAGGATACTGTAACATCTCCAGTCAGAGGTAGTATTTGCCGGTTCTCCAGACTACTCAAAATTTCCACTATTGGTTCTCCAGAACTGGCCAGAACCTGCTGAATACCACCTCTGGGTCTACCTTCCTTTCCAGCTGTACTTTCAGCCTTTTCCCAGCTCATTCTCGCCTTGTTTCAGGCCATTTTAAACTTTTTGCCTGTTTTTCCATTCCCATCTTAAAATGGTACCCATAACACTGCCCGGTACTAAACATTCATTGCCAGAGTATCTCATTTTCTAACTATTATCATATTACTGTCCTCTGTTCAGATTCTGATTCTGTGACATTATTTTTCCAAGATTGTCAACAACTGCTTCTTTCAATTCTTATAATTTCATGTTTATGATATTGGTGATAATATCTGTTCATCTTGTCTTTCATCGGCCTTTATTACATCTGATTGCAATTTTTCCAAATACTCAAATCTGGCCTCATATGTCAAAAATATTAAAGTTTTAACTTTATTATTAGTGCTTTAGTAGCAGTCTGGTTTTATTTCATGTAATATCAAATGATTATTATTATTTTTTGCAATTCAAGGAATTCTCAACAATCTTGCTTAGTTTCATATTTCAAAAATAAATTTCATTTCTTTTTGTTTTTTCTAATGATTTATTGCCATGTATTATATAAATGGGAAAAATGTTGCTTTGTCAACAGCTTTATTCTTTGTATGATAACTCCGGACTTTCATATTTTTCCTAATCTTTAAACAATTTTTTTTATTCTTTTTCTTCCCAAGTAGTTATTTCTTAATTTCATATCTGGATTCGTAGAAGATGAAAGCACATTCAACCTATTTGAATTGGGTATAATAATTGACATTATTATTATTTATCAAAATCTGATTTGCATTTTTTATCTTAAGTTTTTTCCCCACAATTTGCTTTACTTTCAAACATTAAACTAGTATAAGAATATCTTTCCCAATGTCGAACTATTTACTTGTTCCACATTTTATTCTAACAATTACTTCCTAGTTATATAGAATTTCTGCAAAAACAAAGATTACCCTCATACTTTTAAGGACTATTCATAGTGTATTATGCTCTGCACAGTTAAAAGCCTTATTATCAATAAAGCAAAAATAGGCATCTTTTTGGAACTCTNGAACTCTTGTCTTTTTCATTATCCACTGAGTGTTTAGAAACATTGCCCTTTCTTTTCTGAATACAGCTGGTTTATCCAACAGTTCTCGCCCAAGCACTACTGAAATCTGAATTACAAATATTGGTGTAGCATGTGAAATAGATGCTGCTGTTTGATAAGTTGAAGATTCCTTAACATAGGCTTTTTGATTTTGAAATTGATGTTTTTTAATACCTTCGTCACTGCTCTGTTTTTTATTTTAATAGTACTGTATTATATGCTTAAAATGGGATGGGCAACATTTGAGGATTAGGGTATTACTCCTCCTGTTGATTGTCTGAAAGGGTTTTGGAAACCTGTTGATGCTGGAAGTATGTGATTGAATATTTATAGCCCATATTTTGGCTTTTTTTTGTGGAGTTATTAAATGCGGGAATAGGAATAGAATGGCTTCATCCACAAAACACATTTAATCTCTTCCTGAAAATCCATCCAAAGAAATGAGAAAGGAGGAAGGTTTAAATCAGAGGTGGTATTGAGCAGGTTCTGACCAGTTCTGGAGAACTAGGAGCAGAAATTTTGAGTAGTTGAGTAGTTCGGAGAACCGGCAAATACCACCTCTGACTGGCCCCGCCCCCATCTATTCTCTGCTTCCCGAGTCCCAGATGATCGGTTGGGTCTTCTTTGGTTGCCTTGCACAGGAGAACGGAGCTGAAAACCCGGTTAGTGGGGTGAGGAGGGAATGGGATTTTGCAGTCACCTTACCCCTAATCTTGAGGGTAAAGATTGATCTTAAGAAAAGGCTGTTTATTCTTAGAAACTCTACAAAACTAATATTAAAATATCGCTTTTGGCCGTTTCAGAAAAGTACTTTTATAAATTTTATCCAAGGATATGAAGAAGTTTAGAATGAGTGTTTGCCCAAGTATAACTTTCCAAAATAGAATATTGATTTTGCTGAACAGCTGCCTGATTTAATATAAGCAAATGGAGAGAAGGTAAATCCTTTGCTCCTACCAACAATCACTAGATAAATGATTTTATATTTTATATGGCTTTTCCTTGCTGAAAGACAGTGAATAAAAACTGAGAAAGGAGTGGGGTTAGGTGCCACTACTGTTTCTTTGGGTTAGATTTCCCCTTTCTGGTGATATAAATTGAGGGAATAAGAAGTTGGGAAATTTGAATGGTGGTTCACCTTTTTTAATTTTCTTAAAAACATGAACTCCCAGTATCAGTCAAGATTAGGCATCGATGAGTCTAACTAAAATAAATTTTAGCTCTATTTGGGCACATGGAGGACCACAAGAATGTCTTTGTAGCCAAGGGGAAGAATAAAAATGTGTATCTGGCAAACATTGTGAAATTCACAGAGCAGCTCTGATAGTAAAATGTGACTCACAACTTTTGTTCTATTTCTTTTTAAGATTAAAGTAGATAAAAGAATATTAAGGCAAATGTAATTTAAGTAGTTATGTTAATAATTTAAGTAGTTATGTCCACTCATTTTTGTACTGGGAATTTTGGTTTGCTTAAAGAAAAAAAATCAGTTCAGTATACCGCTGTTCAAAGTAGCTTTGTGTCCAACCAAAATATTACATAACTTTATCACTGCTAGGTATTCCTGTTTATATTATTGCTAGGAAAAGCACGATGTCAGTATTTGACTGTTCACTTATCTGATACAATCTGTTCTCTTCAAGAACAAAATACACATTGCCAACCTTTTGTTATCTAATTTCCCGGTTGCAGTACAGTATTGAGTCCTGCCAAACTTGCTTACATATTACAAGTGCTCGCTATTCCCTTAGTTTATCTCTTCCTGGTAGCCTGCATCCTGCCCCTTAGTTGGAAGTCTCGTTTTTTCAGCAAAGACAGACAGAGATACAAGTTCATTCATGCTGCCTGCTTAGACTTGTTTAATATTGAAATTATTTATTGAAACAATAAGTGATCACATTACATGGGTCTCAGTTATGTGTTAAATTAAAAAAAGCATTCAGGGTGTTTTGTTGGGAGAACAAAAAAAAAATCCTTATAAAAACCTACCCTCTTCTTTGGAGTCCCCTCATTTTTCAGTAATTCTCTCATATTTTTTTAGACATTGGCCTTGTTAAACATTTAACATTCTTTAAATATAGATCGATAAAATCTTTACATGAGAAATTTCATGTCAATCAATCCATTCAGACCTTTCAGGTACAAAGGAGAATTTAAAATGGCTGTTCTTTATATATTGTTGAAAAACATATCACAAAACAATATTCAAAACTGCAGATTGAAAAATATTTCCTTATTTTTGATGCCAACATGGCTAATGTGTTCAAAATTAATTGAGTTGAAAATCATTTTTTTTAAAAAAAATGTTCCTCTAACCAAAACGATAATAGTTTCCTATTAACTTCAAAAGTGCCATCTTATCAAAACTGAACATTGGAAAGGGGTCATTTTATATGAACCTTATTATATTTTAAAAATATGCTTTTCTGCGAGATCTGTTAGCTAATAGGGAACAAAATTGCCAATTATAAGAAACATTCTGGATTGATAGAATCAGATAAAGTATATGTTATAGAAGAGTTATGCTTGGGGTAATGATGAATAATTCTTTGGGAAAAAAACAAAACTGAGTAAAAGACACTAGGGTACCCCTCTTACTAAAAGTTGTTTTTTTCTTTAAACAAATGAAATTTAGATGTGAAAAAAGTGGTAGACGTTCCATTTAATATGTTTATAGATGTAAAGACTTGAAAGGGGTTTCTCAGTGGTTTAGGACCGATTGTGCTGGGATTATATTACGTACCTGTCTATGCACAACAGGGGGGTTGATTATTTCTAGCCATTATGGTGAATGATGTTAAACAGTTTCTTTTAATATGGATTGTAGTTCACAACAAATTAGCTACATCTATCTTGTTCATTTTCACTCACTGATTTTTAGCAGATTTTTAGGAGAATACACTATTACCCGAGGGAAAATAAAGCAGAATTGAATTACATAACTCAGAATAGTGGTGACCACATACAGAGTCATTTGCCATTCACTAGAGGGCTACCATTGTAGGGATAGCATTTCAATTATATCCTTTTAAAAGCAACATTCTTTATAAAATAGGTATATCATTCAGAAAGTTATTTGATTGATGAGAACTCCTTCCAAAAATGTGAGAAATTAATGCAGACATGAAAACACACAAGTCTCGGGAAAATGTACACACACACGCAAAGGTTTATTTTAAGCATTTAAAATAATATCTTGCAAATAACCCCTGAAATGAAACCAGAATTAAATGTCATATCATGCTGTGATTTTGGGGGAAGGAGAGTGGAATCAGACATGAACAATAATTCTATATAATCAGAATTAGATCGAGGAGTTCAATGGGATTTACTTCCCCCCAAAAGTTCTAATAAATCAGTGAAGCTGTTCCTTGTAACAAGTTGGAGAACATTTCCCCTCCTAGAATTATTGGGTCAATTTTTTAAAAAAGTAAAATTGTATTTCTCTAAAGCCTGGGTATTCATTATATGTCCTACATTTGTATATTAAACAGTCCCATTCAAGTCAAAATTGATTTCACCCACAACTGAAAAACCAGTAGGCCAGTGATGAGGAACCTTTTATGGCTCACTCCGGAATTCTGGGAGTTGAAGTCCATAAGTGATAAAAGAGCCAAGTTTCTCTACCTCTGCTCTAAAGGATTATCAGTTGAAAATGTACTTGAAAATACTGAGTCTGAATTTTCAGTTGAAGTGTAAAACAAAATACTATAATTCTGCCTTAGGTTGGGTCTAAATATTCATATTAAATTTATATTTATTCATCTTTTCTTGAAAATTACTGCATATCATATCACCAACATCTGCAGATGCTTCACATTCATCATCCTCATCTCATAATCAGTCATTCAATTGTGTCCAATCCTCGGCCACTCTGTGGATTAGTGCTCAGTGTTATCTTTTATAATATTCAGCCAATGGATGCTAGTTTGGCCCCTTCTCCTTTCTCTGATTGACTTTGAGTTAGTCAGCTCTCGTGACATGACCAAAGTATGGCCTCTGTTTGGGGATCTTGACTTCAAGTGATATTTTTGATGAGGTTCAGTCTAGGACTTCTTTCTTCATTATTTTTGCAGTCCATGGGATGTGTAATCGTCACCTTTGGTACTACAGTTCAAAGGCATTCACCCTTTTCCTCTCTGACTTTTTCAGAGTTCAAGTTTCACAGAAACAAGTAGCAAGTGGAAAAATTATTGTGTTAATTAATCTGCTTTTGGTTGTGAGGCTGATGTCTTTATTCTTCCAGATGTTATTCATGCCAGACATTGCAATTCTTCGAAATGCTCCATGCCTTCTGATCTCAGGGCTGCAGTCTCCACTTTGGTTGATTTCAGAGCCTAGGAAGATGAATTCCTGTACTGTTTCAATGGTCTCATTGTTGATCTGAATTCTGATGTGTGTGTTCCCTGCAGTTGTCATTATCTTTGTTTTCTTGATGTTAAGTGTTGTCCAAATTTTTCACTTTTATCTTTAACTCTCAGGATTAACCATGCCGGATCCTCCTGGCTTTCCACAACCAATATTGTACTTGTCAGGATTCCGGTGGATGCTCTAACTAATTCATGAACCTCGAGTCAAGTTTCCAAAGAAATCCAATTATTTATTAGGAGCAACATGTTGACACTTTTCCCAAGTGCAGTCGGCTCTGCCCTATGTAATTTACTGTTCACCTATGACCTTGTTTCCCCCCCCTCCTTCCAGGGTGTGTCATAAATCACATTCTCCAATGAAGCACTTTCGTGAGCTGTGGAAAACATGCCTCACTGGCTGAGCTTGGTAACTTGAGACACAATATGATTTGCGTGGAATGTGCTTCTGATCATAGCAATGAACAGCTCCATCAGATCTGCCCCCCCTCCATCTTATGGCAACTCGACAGCAAGCCAGGAATGCTTTACGAGTTGACAGTACTATGTCCATATCGGAGGTTGTGGATATTCCTACCACCGATTTTAATCTCAGTGGTAGATTCCTCCAAATGTGCACTTTTAATTATTTCTGTGTACATATTGAATAGTGGTCTATAGGTGACAAGATGCATTTGTCAAGTGCTTTTTTTCAGTTTTGAACTATTTTGTATTGCTCCAGTAAAATGATTTTTATTGACAAATCTCAAAGTAATTTCATCACTTTGTTCCAGAATATTATTTTTATAAATAACTCAAGATGGCAAGCATACTTAATATTCCTTCCTCCTATTTTCGCCACAACAATATCCCTGCGAGATGAGTTGGGCTGAAAGTGAGTAACTGAGCCAGCTTTCCTGCCTAAGGTGGTACTAGAACTCACAAATCTCCTAATTTCTAGTGTACTGCTTTCAGCACTAGACCAAACCGACTTAAGCCCATGTCACACCGAACCAACGGATGCAAAGAGGATGTAAAATGGACAAAAAACCTTGCCAATGCCGTTCGAAAACGCCGATGTAACTACTGCCTCTGTTTATGCTCTCCTCTCTATCCGTCCGCATATCGCGTTTTATGACGTTTCATCCTGCTCCAAATGTCTCTGGGCTGCCTAAAACTTTTGCGGCGGAAAAATAGTACTCCCAGTTCGTTCCGTTCTGTCATCCGCTGACGCATAATCCGACCGCTATCGCATCCGTTAGGCATCCGTTACGCATTACTGCTATATCTCGCTAGGCTCGTACTGCCATTCCGCAACAACTCCATCCGCCTGGACGCGGAAGAAGCGAGAACGGATCTGGAACGGAATGCCTGCGATGCTAAGCATGGAAACAAAGCGTTTAAAACGGAAAAAGCATTCGCGAGCGGCGACCTATCTCAAGATATCTAGGATGACTAGCGATGGCTAGAAGGATTCCTAAGAGGATGGCCTAGAGGATGCAAAGGGACACCCTATACTGCCTATTCAACAAAAGGGGTGAGCCAACCGTCTGCATCTCGACTTTCAGACCAGCAGCCCACCTGTGCAGACCCTCTGGACAGCTTCATCTGGATCATCCTCTTTCACAGCATCCAGTCATGTCCACCGGTGGATTGCAACAAAGTCCTTTCGGCTGCCACCACATTCTGCAACAGTGCGAAGCCCATGCTGCAAGGCTCTGTGAACTTCCTACTGCGAGAAGAAAAGAGCGCACCCAAAAGAAGTCTGGAGTCCGAAATGGTTCGCAAGAAGAGCAGAGGACGGACTGTCAATAAGCTGTGATGGTGGAAGCTCAGGACTGCGAAGACACTCGGGCTGTTCCAGAACTTCATGAGGATGCCCTCTCAGCGCATTTGTTTTGGAACGAAGTTCATTTGCAGCAGGCTGACACCCATGGTTGACCAAGGCAAACACCAGCTTCCGCCACCAGCCTGGAACCTGGGTCTCAAGGTGGCACTCACTCTGTGCCACCTGGCCTCTAGGTACCTCCTTACAGGAGCATGCAGTACGGCCTGGAGGGTGCATCCAAACCATCTCAGCATTGTGGTCAGAAGAAGTGGTGCAGGCCATCATCGAAGAATACGAGGAGCTCCTGCCAGGTACCCCTCCCCTGAAGAGGCTGGAAGAAAGTTGCAGCAGCAGTGGTATCAGAATGGAACTTAGTCCCACACCTGTTGGAACACCGACGATGTGCAAGCACATCGCCCTGGCAAATCTCCAACCAACTCAGGCTCCTATTGATTTCAACTCCAAGGGCTCTTCAGCATCATCCTCTTCCGACAAACATGTCGATGCTAATACAAGTTCATGACCATCGATGCTTCAGCAACGGGCTCATCTTTCACAGATACCCATTTTGGTATACAATCGCCACGTCCACCTGCAGGAGGAGCTGAGGCGCAACCCTCACTCGTGGGCTTCCAGATCCAGACCCCTGCCCAACGACACAACAATATGTGCTAACGTTTCATCGTGGGGGATAGCTCGTGCCCTCACAACTACCTCATGAAGCCCTACACTTCCAGACTCCTCACCCGTGAAGAGAGAATCTATCAAGTACAGGCTGTCCAGGGCAAGGCGGGGTGGTGAGAATGTCCTTGCGCATCCTGGCCGAACAGGTTCGTCAGTGTATGCTTCCACACCATGCAGGCATGCCCAGGAGACCGTGAGCGAGGATCATTGGAAGCTTGCTGCATCGCTGCACAATCTCATGCACAACCCGCTACCCAGTCTTGCAGAACAGGCCTCGTGGACCTCACAACAAATGGCAATGGGGACATGGACCGGGGGTGAATGGAGGGCAAGGGCGATACTCTGACGACACTGATGAGCGATGTGCAAGGCCCCAACAGAGCCCCACATGAAGCGAGGAAGCAAGCCGCAACCTCCTGAGACACTGGTTTGCAACTCCCCAGCTGGAGCAGTGGTAAGTGGCCAGGACATATGCGACCGCTAGCATGCCTCTATGCGATCCTTTCTTGTCAGCCTGTCTCGTCACACAGATGAGATTGGGCCATTTATGTTTGGCTTGGCCCGACAATGAACAGGGCATTTAAATAAAGAGTGTGTTGTTATGTTGAAATGTTGGATCAATTTACATTGTTATGATAATAAGGGCCATAGGTGTGGCACCTGGGAGGGTGACCATGAAGTCCCACTATGCCTTTGGCACTGGAGGTTTATCTATCCAAACCAGCTAATACCACATCCCAGAAGGTATCCCTGCCCATCCCACGCAACCCATCCCACAAGCATGCAAAGGCTTAAACCATTTCTAAAAGTTTCCAACCAAGACTTTAATTAAAAAAAAGGAAGATGAAGCAAGTGTGTGAATCATAATCGATTTATTAACAACAAGCTGATAAGACAAAAAATGAGTCTCTGGCAACTCCTCTTGCGTCGTCAGTCCCAGGGTGAAGGTGCAGGTTGCTTAGTGGGAGGTGGCTGGTGCTGGAGTGCCTTGGTTCCCATCAAAGCTCTTCCAGAAGCAGAAGCAGCAGAAGCCCCAGCCCCAGAAAGAGCCGAGCCCGTGCTGCAGAAGCCCCAGCACAACCAGAGTGAGGGGCCAGGTGGCGGTGATGGTAGCCTGTCCCTCTTGCAGGCTGGCAGGCAGATGGCTGAGGCTTGCTGTGCTTCCGTATGGTTGTGATGTTGCTGGTGGCAGGGAGGCTTGGCAGGCAGTAGCACCAAGGCATTGGCAGGGAGACATGAACCAAGGTGGCAGGAAGGCAGGCAGCAAGGCTGGCAGGCAGGCTGCAGCAAGGCTGTAGCAAGCGCTGCAGGCAGACATGCAGGGAGGGGACAGGCAAGGCAGGCCGATGCTGTCTGGCTCAGCAGGTCTTTCCTCTGAATGGCGAACCTGCTTCCGAACTGCTTCGTGTATCCGGGGGGCTGACGGCAATGATACCCCCGCATGCGCAATTAACGCTAGGCATCTGCTAGGCTTCGTGGCTGTGCATCCGCTCTGCGATCCGCTGTATCCATTCGCGTTTCCACTTCGCTGAGGCCCCCTGGAACCGTGCGTTCGCCATCTGCCTTCCATCCCTGGGCTTCCCTTCCGCATCGCTTTGCATCCCTGCCGTCCTCCCCGTGTCCGTGTTATCCGCTCCGGTTATGCAAATTTTGGCAAACCTTTTGAGAGCGATAACAACGGATGGAACATTTTGCTCGTCCGCTGTGTCCTTTTTGCATCTGTTGGGCAGTGTGACATGGGCTTTAGGTATCCAAAACCAAGATAGATGTAAATGGATATTTGTAAGCAACAATCATATTTCAGATTAAATATATTCAATTTGACCTTTGGAAAACCATTATCGGTACATTTAAATTATCTTCAGTGATTTAAAGTCACATAAAATCCACTGCAGCTCCACCATATCATGCAACAGAATAAAATTTAGCATCCTTAACACAGAAAAAACAACATGTATATATTGTTAAATTTTGCTGTGACAGAGCAGAAAAAAACTTAAAACACTAATTTCTCTGTATGTTCTTCCTACTCCAACACCATTCTTGATGTTAATGTACTGGATTCCAAAAACTATTATTGAAGGAAAAAGTATCCCAGAAAATTGGCTTCATGTTTGGCTAAAAAATGTCAAGCTCTGTAAGCATTTCTGTAATGTAGGCGTGGATTTGACTTCTGAAAAAAAAAAAAAGTTTGGTAAAAGTGTGTATGGGGAAGATGATTCATTTAAAATTATTATTATTTTGTTATGTAGTCATGTATCATATACAGTATTATTGTATTATTTTATAGACTGGATGATTTGAAGCACAAAGTATTCCACAAATGGAATAATAATATAGAAGAACAAATGAAACAATAAGTAATTGTATGTACAGTATTTAGAGCTGGGATAATTCTAAAGCTAATTCCACGCAATTATTCTCCATTATTCTTTATGAATTGCACAGGAGGAATCATCTTTCTTTCCCTCTCCCTCAAATACTTACAAATAAGTGTAGGTAAATACACATTTCTCAGATAAGCTGAAAATATCTCATTTAATTCTTGCTCGTGTATCTCAAGAATTGCATGATACAGCTCTGAAGATTTGAGAAATGCAATTCAATAAGTTCAAAAAGGATAACTACCTGTACCTTATCTTCTGTTTTATATGTTCTTATATATTCCTCTTAGTTTTTTTTATTTATATTCTTTTGAAAGTTTTTTAAAGAAATGTAATTTGCAAGTGACCTCATGCATACCAACATATTAGTAATTCTACCTGTCAGAAGAAATTAGCCAGTTGCCAAACATTCAGATCTCAATTATGTGAAGTGATGCCAAGACATCAAGGAATAGTTGTAAGTACCATTCATTTAGTGCTATTGCAACTTCAGATAGTTGCTAAACAATGTTCATTAATAAAAACTAGCTTTAGAAGGAACTGGTCTGAAATTGATGAAAGATATTAAGGATTGACAAATGAAAATCCTTTTATCAAACATGACTTATAAATTTAAGATGTAACATATGATTAAAAAGAATTAAGCACATTTATATTATTACTATTAACCTTATTTTTATGACTACAATTATCATGGTAGCTAATGCCATGATAAGACCCATATTCCTAAAAATACGATAGTATTACTTGAAGACAGATAAATTTTTGGTTGAGGATATTATAGGATAAGATAGGGATAGAAATAAGAAATAGAAATAATAGAATACTTTATTTGGCCAAGTGTGATCAGACACGGAATATATTTGTCTCAGTGTACATCCAAATGTAGCAAATGTTGAAGTTTGATATTATGATAAAGAGATTGATCTAATTTTTACTTTGATTAAAATGACTTGTAATAATTTTGGGGGAATAAAAGTACTGGTCAAAAATCTGTGTGTATACGAATCAAAAATGTTGAAGAGAATTGTTCCTTGCGAGAATAAGCAATTCAGAATAATAATTTGAAATTTGCACTTGAAATGTGAACTTCAAAATATTACAAAGTATAATTAGATCAGCTTTTTCACTATTTTTACTTGATAGAAACAATTTGCACTTAGTCAAAGAAAACTACCTCCACATTAAATCTTTATACTTCTGTGTTTCATTTTTTTCAATAGTGAATTTAGGATTCAGCCTTTAATACTTGAATTTGCTGAAGTATGCTGTTGAATAAAGGGTCTTAACCTGATTTCAGCCAATTTAATTTGCCTCTTTTCCTGGCCCAAAACTATATAAAAATGGAAAATTCCTTTTCTAGCACTCATAAACATGATGTCTACAGGAGGGAAAAGGAGCAACTGATACAGTGCTGTATACGTAGTTGTTGATGTACAGTTGAGCCCCAAATTTGACACTGCTAAGTGAGTTTTGCCCCATATTACAACTTTTCTTGCCACTTTTGTTAAGTGAATCACTGCAGTTAAGTTAGTAACAGTTAAGTGAAACTGGCTTCTCCATTGACTTTGCTTGTCAGAAGGTTGCAAGATGATCACATGGCCCTGGGACACTGCAACTGTCATAAATAGTTGCCAAGCGTCCAAATTTGGATCATACGACCATGGGGAATTGGGGATGCTGCAACAGTTGTAAAGGGAAAATGGTCATAAGTCACTTTTTTCAATGCAGTTGTAACTTCGAATGGCCACTAAACAAAGGGTTGTAAGTTGAGGACTACCTGTAAAGCAGGTAGACTATTATAGGTAGTATAGGTATTATAGATTTATATACCGCTTCATAGTGCTTTATAGCCCTCTCTAAGCAGTTTACAGAGTCAGCCTATTGCCCCAACCATCTGGATCCTCATTTTACCCACCTCGTAAGGATGGAAGGCTGAGTCAACCTTGAGCCTGGTGGGATTTGAACTGCCAAATTGCAGGTACCATCATGACACAACTAACATCATTGTTTTATGTCATTATCATGTGATGCCTAGAATCATGAAGAATGGCCTGACTATGTCCCTATTCAGCTATTTATATTCAACTTTTTATTCTACCTTTAGAGAAGCAGTCTAACGTTTAGTTAAGGGAAGCAGGTATCAAATTAGTTATCAGTGCAAATGAGGATTGCAAAAGTTCAGATGATTGGTAAATGGCATCCCAGCAGCGTTAGACATTTATGCATTTCTAGAGGTTGTTCATTCCATATATAGTAATCCTGAACAAAATGTACTTTTTCTTGGTTGAGGTTTTTCACTCCATCCAGAGGCTATATTTAAAGAAGTACAGCTTTTCCCAACTGGATGATTTCTAGATGTATTGGAACTACACCTCACAGAAAACATGGCAAACATAGTCAATGTATTTGGAAGTCAAAAGGTTAAGAAAGAGTAACAATTTATTCCTTAATGAAAAAAATACTGAAGGTACTTATTAAAAAACAATTTTAAATTTTATCTTTCATTTACATATACTTTTTTTCAAATTGTGTGTTTAATAAAAATTGAATTTGGATGAATTTTAAAAAGAAACCTTTTTTTCATGTACTAGTTAATTGTTTAGATCAGCAGTTTCCGAATACCATAAAATCAAGATTTTGAAAGGAAGCCAAGAGCAATGTCCTGCCCAGAAACGGGATATCCTTCAGAAAAAGCATTTCAAACATCTTCAAAAGAGATTCCTCAAAGCATCTTGCTGTAGTGCTAGAATACAGTGTTTCCTAAATAAACTAATTTTCTTTCATTCAGACTTCTGCCTCTTTAGTTTGTAGTTCAAATTTTAAAAAAGGATTATTTACACTTTTTCAATCACTTTCAGTGTACATTTTACCTTTAAGAAAGATTTATTTAAGTACTCATAGAGTATACATATTTCATATATCCTTTCTCTTTTTGGAAAACTTCAGTTAAGACTGTCTTTATCTTTCTATCTATCGATCTATCTATCAACAAATTTAATTGCCATCCACCACCATGGACAGCAAACATGGATAAAAATATAAATATTAAACATTTTTTTAAAAAATATTGAAGTCTCAACAACAACTCACATCATAGATTACTTGCAACCTCGGTCTATTTTAACCTTTAAAAACAGATTAGACTCTTGTGACATTACAGTTCCCATCATCCTTGACAAATACAGCTTTAGTCGTTCAGCCGTGGATCTTGCTGGCTGGAGCCCGTGGTAAATAGAGTCCAACAACTAAAATTTCTCTTATTCT
This sequence comes from Laticauda laticaudata, assembly GCA_004320025.1. Lineage (NCBI taxonomy): Eukaryota > Metazoa > Chordata > Lepidosauria > Squamata > Elapidae > Laticauda > Laticauda laticaudata. Next base: position 3,698 of record BHFT01035269.1, on the reverse strand, counting down.
TCTATTAAGTTGTAATGCTCTGAAATCTATTCCTGACATTGTATTTCTTTGCATCCTTTTACGTGAAAGAGTTATTCAGTCTTTCAGGTCTTTTAATGGTACATTCATCATCACTGGTTGAGTCCATCTACTTTACTGCTAGTCCTCGTTCTCTCTTCTCTTTCTTTCCAAAGCTTTATTGTCTGTACTTCAGTTGTCATCCAGGAATCAAGTCAGACTCTAAATGATAATGAGGAGCTATTTTGCCAAGAGTTGCAGTGATTATGGTGAAAAATGCCGACAGTGAAATAATGATTTGTCCTTTGGAAGAGAATGGCAAGAATAAAGTGATCAAAGTAGAAGATGCAACACTAAAATTTTCAAATTTTCATTTTTGGGAAATGTGGCTTTTAAAATAAAATTGAGTTGTTTTAATTTAAAAAAAATAAGGGTTTCTTGGAGGCCCTAGATGTTTCACATGGGCTATAGAAAAAAGAAAGAAGATAAACGTGAACTTAGTGGAAAGGACATCAGATTTGACTTTTTCCTTTTGTTTAAGGTCTTTCTATTCCAGCTTGGCTACCAAAAGCTTCTGGATGCTTTACAGCCAATATACAATCGCATCTGTAGGAGATAAGCAGGCTGAGGTTGGAAGGTTGGGTCAAACATGTCATTAGTTTGAAATCTTTGTACTTACTTCTACAAGAGACCTAAATCCATGCATTCCATTGACCCTTCTTTAGCATCAATTTAGCTTTGACCGTTAATTGACCAAATTCTTCTGTACAGGTAGCAGTAATAAACTTTTCAGTGCTTTGAAGTTAGCTAATGTTCCTGGTTGTTCGCACCTAACAGCATATGATGACTGGTGATGATAACATCTATGTAATATTGGTACCTCAACACTGATTTTCTTTTTTCTCACAATTTTTTTCTTTTGTATCATCCTTTTAAATAGTAAGCTTGAGGATAGGAATATTTTTATTTTTATTGAGAAGTAAGCCTTTTTGGTAAACTTTCCAGCTGAAAAAGAGGGTAGAAATAGTACAGATAAATAAGGACATTAACCAAGTTTCTCTTTCTCTTTTTTTCTCTCTTTTGAAGTTTTATGAAAAATGAGCCATCAAAATCTATTTATACTACTTCTAAATAGGCAAAAGTAATCAAAGCTATATTATTTCCCTTATTTTATTTTTGTATTTGTATTTTTCCTGGTTATTTTTGTTTGTATTATTCTCTTGAGGAAATAATTTTGTGGGAATTGCATTTTCTGTAGGGATGCATTATTACATACTGTTGATCATCTTAATTGTTCTGATAATACTAGATGTTCCTAAAAATGTTCCATTCTAATATGGACATACCAGAGATGCCATTCCTTAAAAGCTCCATTAACTTTATAGAGAATTACTTATGAGAGAAGAAGGAAGACTGCAAAAAGACAAGTGAACAGATTAGACTAGATAGCTGGTATGCTTTCTAAAGAATGAAAGCTGGATTGTTTTTAATCCATCTTAATTCCTCACAAGTTCAATCTTGTTTAACACATTTTTGGGATAGTTATTTTTGCAGAATTAAATGTCTGAACGTACAGATTTTGTTGAAAACCTACCTCCCATCTCCACAAAGAGAAAATTATGTATGTATGTATGTATGTATGTATGTATGTATGTATGTATGTATGTATGTATGTTTCCTACACCATTGGATCCAGATTAAGCCATGTTTTCTATGAAATTAATGGATTATGACTAAATTGTCAAAGGGGTAATGTGAGTCCAACCCATCCATAAGATATAGAATGAAGCATAGTTGTAAGTTTACATGATTTTAAATTAGGATAGGATAAATTACCAGGGTACAGTAGATTCATGGTTAGTTATGACGACCAAATGCATCCTCCTCCCCATGTTCCATAGAACAGATTTCCTAATCATTATGGATTGCATTTATATATTTCAGACATCAGGGTTCTTTTTATTACAATTCATTTTAACTAATGCTATTCTCAATTTTGGAGTAACCTGGACTGCAATTTGAAGGTCTTGACAAGTGCCAACAAGGCTGTCTGAAATTTCTTTTTTTTTCCTCCAAAAGTTTTTTATTTTATATTTGTAGTAGATCCATCTTTCCTTTAAACAGTGTGTCTATTAGATATATATATCTTGTGCTAATGATTATAGTTTAATATTTTTCTTACCAATATAATAACAATCACATTTCCTTTATAAATCATTATTTCTTTCATTTGTTATCTCTATACCAATATTCACTTCTTTCTCTATGTATTCATCTGCTCAGTTTTAGCTTGTTTTATTTTACAACCATTGATAAATTGTATCCCATATCATATAATATTCAGTTTCTTCTTTTTTAATTGCCAATGTTAATCTATTCATCTCTGCACATTTAAATACTTTCTCAATCACTTTTCCCTCTGCCGGAATTTTATTGCTTTTCCAATTCTGAGCAAATACAATCCTAGCTGCTGTTAATATAGGGATAATCAGATATATTTTTTCTTTACTATAACATTCAGGTACCATCCCTAGTAAAAATATTTCAAGTTTCAAATCTACGTGTTGATTATTATTTTTTCCAACCATGTGTGTGTTTTTGTCCAATATCTTTTCGCTTCTACTCATGATCACCACATATGGTAATATGATCCAGGTGTCTGGTGGCACTTCCAGCATTTAGCTGATTTATCTTTAAACATCTTTGCCAGTTTTATTGGTGCAAAGTGCCATCTATAAAACATCTTATACAGATTTTCTTTGTGTGTTGTCAATATTGTTAATTTATAGTTTCTTTCCCATAGCTTCTGCCATTTATCTCGTTCTATAGTACACCCAAAATTTTTTGCCCATGTTATCATCGTTTTCTTTACTTGCTCTTCTAATTTAGAATCGAGTAAGTAACAATACAATTTTCTGATCAGTTTTTTTTAATTTCTGTAGAAAAAAAACAAGTTTCAATTTGGGGGCGGGGGAAAAGGAATTCATAGCTATTCCCCCCAAGCTTATGATACTTGCTGGTTCTTTAGGAAGGAAATTTTACCAAAAAACATCTTTCTCTGCGTCAGGTATTAAGCAAAATGCTACAGGAAGCAGATTTGTAAATTCACTCCATCTTACCAAAAGATTTTGTTTGGTCAGCTTTTCACTTCTGTGTCTTTATTTATTGGAAAAGTCTTTGCATCTTAACAAGCATCCTGTTCAGGGGAAAAAGTGTCAACGTGTTTCCTTGTCAAGTTTCTTCTCAAATACTCGGACTTCGTAATAATATGATAATAGTGACACATACACTAACAGTTGCAAGAAGCTGTATCCTGAAGCAATGGGAAAACACTTTCTTACTCATATTTTTTCCAGTAGCTAGATATACCTGACTTAATTGCTGGTACAAAACAATCCTATGAAAATTAGCATGCATAAATGCAGATTTATAGAATATTTTCTTCACTTTTGAATTTCCATTTTCCCCTCTATCCCATGGAGAAAAAGGGCAAATATTTCCGTACTGTATTCCATATCACTGGACATCACCACATCAACTCAAATTTAATTTATTACACATCAACTCAATTTTAATCATATTTATTTGTTTGTTTGTTTGTTTATTTGATTTGATTTGTCAATCTCTTACAAGATAATAGGTACAAGTATATACATAGTTATGAATACATGAAATGGGTACATATAAGAAAAATAAAAGAA
>BHFT01035267.1:0-24920 GCA_004320025.1 Laticauda laticaudata | reverse complement strand
CATATGTTTTGCATCCGTTGGCCAGTGAGACCTAGCCTTAAGGATGAGTTAAGGTTAAGCTATGGATGGAGCCTTGCTAAAAGGAACATTTTAAGGACTTGGGGGAAAATATAGGTGGTTGGAGCATTTTATGCCAAAATAAATGTGAGAAAGATAATATAGTCTCATCTGAGAAATGAACAGAAATGCTGGTGCTACTATCAATAAAATATAAACTCAAACTCCCTGTCTAGTGCAGGAATCCAAATTAAAGCATTTCAGTCTATGACTGTACATATCCAGCAAAGGGGAATCTACCACTGCTCTTGGTAATTGGCTCCATTGTTGAACTGTTATTACTGGAATTTTCTCCCCCAATATTCAATCACACTCCATTTTCCTATTCTTGAACTCATTATTTCATGTCCTGCTCTTTTGAATGATGGAAAATACAATTTAACTTTATTCCCTATTATAATTTATTTGAAAAATGTTATTACATTAAGTCATTCTAAGCCAGTCCATTCTCTTTTCATGGGATTTTATATCAAGCACTTGATCATTCTCACTGTACTTTTTTGACATCTTCATGTATTCTTTTTTATTTTCTGCACAGGGGGAGACATAAAGAATTATTTTGATATATATGATATAATGATATACAAATATTGGCAATTATTGCCTTAAGAAAACCTTCAAACTTAAAATGGACATAATGAAGAAAAATCTCAGTACAGACCTGTTTCCTGTGTCTTGCTAGTTTTGCTGAAGCTTCTCTTTATCATTTAATGGCAATGGAAATAAAATTTCAAAGGCAAGGCAATGTACTGTAGTATCAAGGCAAAGAAAGGAGATCCAACACTGGAAAATCAGAAGTATAATAAAAGGTAAGCAAGTCAGGTTTGCTTGCATTGCTAAACCTGGGGCGTTCTTTGTTTTTGTGACATTATGTATCAATTGGCTAATTCTGCAGATTGCAGCCAATGAAGTCCAATCAAGCTTATCCAACTATTGTTATCGATTATTCATCTGCATAAAGATTTTGTGCAATCTTGTTGTTATTGTTATAAAAATGGAGTTATTTCAAATGCATAAGGGTACAAACTCACAATGCAGTTTGGGAGGGGAAAAGCAACAGAGATTGAGAAGAACCATTGGTACCTTATTGGTCTAACTGTCAGGAAATTACTCCTTAGTTTCTCTCCTTAATTGATTTTGCTCCATTGCTTTTTGTCCTGCCTTCAGGTGCTTTGGATAATAAATTGACTCCCTCTTCTTTATGGTAACACTTTCTTTATGGTAATATTGGAACACTGGTATCATGTCACCACTAGTCCTTTTTTTCATTAAACTATTCATATTTAGTTCCAGCAACCATTCTTTATATATTTTAGCTTCCAGTCCTCTAATCATTTTGTTGCCTTCTCTTTCTAGCATCTCAACATCTTTTTCACATTGTGGTGAGCAAAACTGAATTCTAAGTGTGGTCTTCTTACCAAAACATTATAGGGTGGCATTAACACTTCACGTGATTAATCTTAGTTTCAAAATTAGGAATATGTTATGAAACTTTCATGAAAAGAGTGAATTTGCATGGTATAATCAAATTTCAAGTTCAGAAATGCCATAATATAGCTGTAAATAATTTAATAAGAGAGGACTTAGCTAATATTTAAGAAGCTCACTGAAAATAGTGAGAAATTTTTATTATTAAAATTATAATAATAAATTTTATCATTAAAAGTGGTCCAAAAATTATAATGAATAAATATATTAATAGTAAGGATTTGGCCAGGTTATCCATCTAAATCAGCCTAGCAGATCCTTTTAAAACATTATTTATAGTATTATGCTAAGCTAAGCAATAAAATAAAAATATATAAATACATTTAAGAACATTAATATTGCACTATACAGTAGAATTCAATATAGTTACTGCTCTGGGATAGAAACTGTTTTTTCAGGTAGTATAATCTCTGATGGGCCCTTTTGACCCATGCTGCAATATGAGTGCCTCAGGTCAGGTCCTCTTTTATGATAACACCCAGAAAATTAAAACTGGCCACTTGCTCCACTGGGTCTCTATTGATAACCAAGGGCTGGATGTCTGATCTATTCCTTCTGTAGTCCACTATAAGATCCATGGTCACATGATGTATCATGACTTTTTTCCCCTTAGCTAAACAGGGATGGGTATTTGGCTCGTGGGCTGAGAGTTTGACACCCCTGCTCTAGGCCTAATTGTCTCTTATTTTGCCTTAAATGTTCTTGCATTTCTTATGCAACATTATCTATGCGTGTATTCCTCTAAGAAAGGACTTCAAACCTTTGAAAAATGGCATGCTTTTTCAGTGATGGATTTATCAAATTAGATTGGTAATTGTGAAGATTTTTCTGCAATTAATTTTCATAATTAAGGAGTAATTATTCACATTGATTAGAAGCATTTTTAAACATGGGCACAAGAGATCAATGTGTATTCTAACTTATTGAATTGTTTCCTTTCAGTCATTCTATGATGCCAACCATAGCTGGCTAACAATGCTGAGAGATTATCCAATTATTCATAATAGGGGATTTGGAGCTCTATGGCAACATCTCATACTCATTATCCTGGGATATGAAAATATCTGATGTGTTTGTTCCAAGCTCTGGCAATTATGCCAGCACATGCTTATGAGACTACTTTTTATCTTCTGTTGCAAAGATTTCAATGGTTGTCAGTTCTGGGCACAATTCAAATTATTGGTGGTGATCTTTATTAACATAACTTAGATGAAAGACATTACTGTGTCTTATGGTGGACCACTGAGAACTAACAATTTTAACAGCAGAATCTGGAGAAGAAGACAGGGGATCCCTAGCAGTAGTGGGATCCTACCTTAGTCGCTACCAGTTTGGTGGGTGATCACACATGCATGTGCATGTACATGCCCCATGTGCGCCCCCAACAAGCCAATCAGCTGAGAGGATGAAGAAATGAAAAGTGCATGCCTGTGCATGTATGTGCATGCCCCATGTGCATGCATGTGCATGCCCCATGTGTGCCCCTAACAAGCCAATCGGCTGAGAGGATGAAGAAAGGAAAAGCTAGGAATGACCTTCCCACTCTCCCATGTGCTTTTTGGTCTTTTATCCACTCAGCTGATTGTCAGAGGCTGTTTTTTCTCCTCACAGCTAATTTTTTTACTAGGTTTTGCAGAACAGGTAGTGATTTTTACTATCAGTTCAGCTGCAACAGACCAAACCGATAGCATACCATCACTGATCCCTAGCAAATTTCCCCTCTAAAGCCCCTGTCACACTGAACCAACGGATGCAAATAGGATGTAAAACAGACAAAAAAGCTTGCCATCTAAAAGGTTGCATCCGTTGGACAAACGCGGCGGAGTGGTGACTCTCGACTGCCTCCCGTTTTGCTGTCCGTCTCTATCCGTCCAGCAGTCCAGTCTATTGACGTTTTCAGCCACTCAGAAAGTTTTGTGGCTGCCCAAAACTTTGCGTTGCGAAAATGTATCCAGTCGTTCCGTTATGCAATCCGACTACGGCATCCGCTTAGGCAGTCGGCGTGCGTGCATCCAGTGGTATGGCAGATCGCTATATCTGCTAGGCATGCCGTATCCGCATCGCGTGGCCCCAACTCACAACCGGCTCAGGACACAGAGAGGAAGCGGAACGGACGCGCCAGAACGGTGGTGCAGAACGGATGACGCTTAGCAGGATGCCAGCAGCCGCCGAAAGCAAGGCGTTAAAATGGAAACAAAAAACGTCTCGCCAGAACGCCGGGACCTATCTCGGATATTAAGGATGTCTAGAGGATGGATGCCAGAGGATGCCAATAAGGACACATAGTGGAAAACCTATATTTGCGCTATAGAACATAGGAGGGAGCAACTCATCGGCATCTCTCACTTTCAGAACAAGCCAGGTCCAGTGGTGCCAGACCTCTGCAGCCCTTCATCTTGCCTCTTCCTCTTACCACAGCATCCCATGTCCATGATCCACCATGATTGCAACACAAGTCCTTTCCGCGCAGCCACCATCATTCCTAGCCAAACAATGCCGAAGCCAATCTGCAAGCTCTGTGAACTCTAGCTGCGAGAAGAAAAAGAGGAAGCCAAAAAGAGTCTGCGGTCCGAAGATGGTTTGCCAGAAGATTCAAAGAGGACGGACTGTACAGTAAGCTGATGGTGGAGCTCAGGAACGAAGACACTCGGGCGTTCCAGAACTTCATGAGGGATTGCCTCACAGGCCTGTTGACGAAAGTTGCTGCAGCGGCTGACACCCAGTTGACCACGCCAGAGCACCAGCTTCCGCCCGCCAGCCTGGAACCCTGGGCTCAAGGTGGCACTCAGCTCTGCGCCACCACCTGGCTCGGGACCACCCTACAGGCAGCATGCCAGCTACGGCTGCGAGGGTGCCATCCCAAAACCATCAACATGTGGTCAGATGCAAGTGGTGCAGGCCACTCATCGAAGAATTACCAAAGGAGGAGCGCTGAGGCTCCTCCAGTTACCCCCCTCCACCTGCAAGAACGGGAATGGAAGAAAGTTTGCAGAAGCGTGGGTATCAGAAGTGGAAAAACTATCCCCCACACTGTTGGAGCCATTAGATGGTGTCAAGCACGTGGCCTGCAATTTCTACACGCCAACTCAGGTCCACTCGTATTTCAACTCCAAGGGCTTCTTCAGCATCATCCTATCTTTCGCCCATGGTTGATGCTGACTACAAGCTTCATGTTACATCGAAAATGCTTCAGGCAACTTGGTCAGCGTCAGATGCCCAGGTATTACAACGGCCAGTCATCTCAAGGAGGGGCGCTGGAACGCAACCTCATCGTTGGGCTTCCCAGATCCAGACCGCTGCCCCAACGACAGCCCGAGATATGCCCTAACTTTCCATCCTAGGGGAATGACGCCTTCTCCCTACAACCTCACCTTCAATGAAGCATAACACCTCCAGACGCGCTCACCGTAAGAAGCGATCTTCATACTACCAGGCTGTCGCAAGGGCAAGGCGGGTGGTGGAGGAACGCCTTTGCGACATCCTGGCCACACGGTTCCGGTAACTTCATCACCACCATCTAGGCACTAGCCCAAGAGACCATTGAGGAGGATCATGGAAGCTTGCCTGCATCACCTGCACAATCTCAAATGTGCACCCGCGCTACCCAGTGTTACCCAGGACAGGCTTTGTGGACCGTCAGCAAGGCAGATGGGGACATGGAGCCTGGGGAATGGACGGCCAAGGGCGTAAATCCTGAATAGACACTGTGGATGCTGCCCAAGCGCCCAACAGAGCCTCACATTGAATGGAAAGAAGCAGCCGCAACCTCCTGAGAACACTTGGCTGCAACTTTCCCCAGCTGGGAGCAGTGGAGTTTGCAAGACCAGCGGATGGTAGATGCTTAATTGGATGCTTCCGTTTCACGCCTGTCTCATTTCACACGATCGGAGATTTTGGGCCATGCTTCATGCCTATTGATTGTGTTAGAAGTCAGCATTACAATTCTAATGTGCCTTCCAAGCATCTTGCATGCCCTTAATCTTAGTAAACGAGTATATCTCTGGGTAAGAGTGCATAGAATTTAGTAAAGGAGGATATTTGAAAACCTAAATCTATTATAGTGCCAAACAACCTAGAGAAAAATGTTCCCAGGTGAGTTTGTGGTATCTTTTTGACTTGGGCGGGTGATTTATTGGGATTTTACTTAGATGATGTTGGGTGTTATGCTGTGATGTAGTTAGATTGTATAATATATTGTGTTGGTTATTGACTGGACAGTTTGTTATGTGGTTTGTTTATAAAGGGCCTATCAGTTGATGTAGGGCTAGTTTTGGGTCAATACGTCTTGTGTTAGTGCGTTAGGGCGTGTGAGTCCATCATTATCATAGCGTATCTAGGCTGATTTGCGCTCCATATATGCTCTATTGCTTGTGGCTCGTCACTATCTGTACGGTTGTGATCTTGAGTATCGCGCAACATCGTGATAAATTACTATCCTAATCATAATAAATACATAAGTATATATATCCTATACATTAATCTAGACCTACATCATTATCCGTCCGAGTGTGGGCTCTTGGAGTAGTGTATTTCCTCTGTGCTGATAGCCAGCATACTCTCCTTTGATCATGTTTAACTTCTTCTCTTACACACACAAAGCCTCTTGCAAGGGCTGTAAACCATTTCTAAAAAGTTTCCAGCAAGACTCTTTATTACCAAAAAAAGACAGATTGAAAGTGTGTGAATACATAAATTAGATTTATTAACAACAAGACTATAAGACAAACAGATGAGCCTCTGGCACTCCTCCTTGGGCTCGCGTCAGTTTCCCAGTCCCAGTTTCATGGGTGCAAGGGTCCAGGTGCCTGATCGGAGGTGGCCTGTTGCTGGAGTGCTTGTCCATCAGCTCCTCCAGAAGCAAAAGCCCCAGCAGAAGCGCCAGCCCAGAAGGGAGCGCAGCCCGTGCTGCCAGAAGCCCCATGAGAACCAGATGTAGCCCACATGGCTCTTGCAGGGTCGGCAGCAGATGGCTGAGGCTTTCCTGTCGCTTCCGCATGGTTGTGCGGTGCTGAGCTGGCAGGGAGGCTTGGCAGGAACCAAGGACTGGCAGAAAGACTGGCAGCGGAGGCACGGAACCAAGGCTGGCAGGAAAGCTGACACGGGCCATCGGGCAGGCAGAACAAGGTTGGCAGGCCAGGCAGACAGCAAGGCTGGCAGCCCTGGCAAGGCACCAAAGGCTGGCAGGAAGGCTGGCAGGCCACGGGCACGCAGGCACCAAGGCTGGCCAGGCAGACAATCGAAACCAAGGCTAGGCGCAAGGCTGGCAGGGAGCTTGCAGCAGGCTGCGCAAGCAAGCTGGCAGCAAGCTGGCAGCACAGGCTTGCAGGCAGAAATGACCAGGCAAGTGAGCCGGCAAGGCAGCCAACTCATCTGCAGCAAGGGTCTTCCGTGCTGAATTGGCCGACCTGCTTCCGCAGCTAGCTGCTTTCCAGTACATATCCACGGCGGCTGACGCAATTGCATCCTCCCCTGCATCTCGCCCAATTAACGCCACAGGCATCCATAGGCTATCCGCTGTGCAGTCCGACGTGCTTTCTGTGTCGCGCGTCGGTGCCGGCTTTGAGCTGCCCGCCCCGCCGGAGCACAAAAACGCCCTACGACGAGATTGACCAATCCGGCTCCCGATCCGCGTCGCCATCTGCTGGGCTTCCGGTTGCCGCATCGGCTGCTGTTCGCATCCGCCCTGCGTCCTCCACGCTTCCATGTTATGCCCACGCTCCGGGCTTATGCCAAATTTTCGCCCGCCTTTTTGAGAGCGCCGATAACAACGGATGGAACATTTTGCTTCGGTCCGCTGTGTCCTTTGCCATCCGTTGGGCAGCGCAGTGTCGACAATGGCTTAACATAGGAACTTGGAAAACCTGATAACCTTAAACAGAAATAAAAGTGTTTCTATTAGTGATATTTTAAGGAACCAAAGTGAAGATGAACTGAAATGATTTTACAGTTATGACTTACAATGTTTGTAATTCTTGCCTGAAAACAACCTGCGATATATTTTCAGAAAGTGCATCTGTGTAGTGGTGCCTGAAGAAAAATAGAGAAGGAAGTGACAGCATTTCATTTTATAGGGAAGAATGAAGATTTCTAAGATTAAGAAAAAGATGTGATAAAACAGAAAAGTACTAAATAAGAAAGAGGATCAGATAACAAAGCATGTTACAGGAAAGTAGCTGCTTATTTAATGTTAAGGCGCAAAATATAAATTGCTCTTGAGAACAGTTTAACTGAGGAAACATTACTGATCATGAGCTTCCACTGACTAGATGCTTTCTAGCAGGAATGCTTTTATTACAAAATATGATATTTTACATACAAGAGATGAATACGCATCACATATATGTAAACTGATCCCATGCATGTAGGATCTTGTGATTTTGAACCACAGTACTTAAGGAAAATTAGATACCCTTGAAAACCAATAAACAATGCTCTGAAAAATAGTAGCTTGCTTATTAAAGAACTAAAGAAAATTCAGAACATGCATCAGTGGAATTGTAACCATTCATTAATATGAGGATGTTAATCATCTAGGAGAATTAAAATTTTATGTAAAGTACAATAAACATTAAAGAGACACTACTATAGCAAAATTCAGCAAAATTGTATACATGTGGCTGTTTGAAAAAGGGAAGGAAGTTTGTCAATCAGAAAGGTTGGCAGTTTGGTGGTTTGAATCCCTAGTGCCACGTAATGGAGTGAGCTCCCATTACTTGTCCCAGCTTCTGCCAACCTAGCAGTAAAAAATGCAAGTAGAAAAATAGTAGGGAAGGTAACAGGGTTCCATGCGCCTTCGGCATTTAGTCATGTCGGCCATGACTATATGTCCTTCCACAGATGTGGGGATATAAGTCTGGCTAAGGGAAGAGCTACAGGAGCTACTGAAGACTTTTGAACATGTATAGTAGCTTATGAGTGAGGGACAATGGTTACCCTCCTTGTACTCATAGCTAAATTACTGCCACTACAACTCTATTTGTCCATACCCATCACTGCAACCATGGAAAAGGTTTAATAACCAATAAGACAATGAATATTTATATAAGGCTGCAGTCCGATACTTAGCTACTGAAAAGCATCACAAAGAATATGTTAAAAAGATATCAATCAAAACTGAAAAGGAGATGGAGAAGATACTGTAGGTCATGATCTGCAGGTGGAATTTCCTCTCCACCCACCCCACTCAATTGGATCAGTTAGTCATGCTGCCTATGAAATGTTGAAGGAGATCTGTAAAGGCCATTATAAGATTTAATGGTATATCAGAGACTTCTGACCCAGAGCTGCAAGACTCTTTTCTGAAAACATTAAATCAGAAGTAAGTTGGATCTGTCTCTTTAATGTTAAAGGTACACAAGTAAAGGCCTGGTCCCACTGCACTTATTTATGCAAAGAGGATGTAAAACATTAAAAAAAGCTTGCTATTGTTGGAAAACGCGATGCATCCATTTACACAGATGCACTTTCTGTGCACTCATTGCATATGTGTTTCATATGCTCTATCCGTCGAGCATCCGTCCACTGCGATTTCATCCGCTCAAGAAGTTTTGAGCTGCACAAAACTTTGTGAACGNGTCCGCTGTATCCTCTCTGCATCCTCTGGGCATCCTCGCAACTCACATCTGCTGCAGCTGAAAACGGAAAGAGGGAGGAAAGAAAAGGTACATGGAACGTCTATACATCGTTAGTAGCACGGAAATAGAAAGGATGCACAGTGAATGGTTTGCATCCGATATACATCCGTGCGGCATCCCCTTTCTTTCCTTTAGGCGTACGTGATGCATCCGCTTCATCCACTATGCATCCGCTTCGCAATTATCCCCTGTAACCCCTTCGGAGGTGTCATTCCCTTCCATCCACTTTCATCCACTAGGCTTCTGATGAACATCCATTTAACATCTCTGCTACATACTACCCACGTCCATTCTTTTCTGTTCTTTTCCATTCTGTTTATGCAAATTTTCGCCACTTTTTGGACTGGATGACAACGGATGGAGCCACCCCCGAAATTTTGCTCGTATGCTGTGTCCTTTATGCATACATTTTGCGTCCGTCGGCCAGTGAGACCAGGCTTTAAATGAATGAAAAAGAAAAAAGAATTGGATGCCTTTAAACAGTTAATATGGCAAAATAGGTCTGAGAAGATGAAGCATCTGACTATCCTTCTAAAACATAAGATCTACATTGCATCTCAGATAATCTGATCTTCAATTAATCTCACATACTCAGTGAAGAATGTCGACATTCCATATGGTGTCATGGGATTTTGTTTTAACATTTCACAATACTGTTTTCGGTGTTCTCACATTTGTGCTTAAGGTAATAGTTGCAGAACTATTCTTACGCCTTTTCCTCCACTGAGATTAGAGAAATAGAAACTCTCTCACAGTATTTTTGAAATAACAATATTTCCTCTGCTAACTATATTCCACTGTATGAAAAACAGAAACAAGTTATTTCCCAAGATTCTCCTCATAGGGAAATGCACAAAATACACAAACTTGCATAACACTCAGGGTAAGAAATCAGTGCAAGATTTTTTTTAATGGTGGCCACATATGCATATAATATATAGAGAATTAAATATATAGCCATTCTTTCTTGAATCCTCCATACCAGGGGTAGGATTTTACCAGTCCGCACCTATTTGCTAGAACTGGTTGTTAATATTCTAAGCAGTTCGAAGAACCGGTTGTTAGAATAAATTACTGGCTTAATCCTGGAAGGAAGGCAGGAAGGAAACATTCTGGTGTTGCTTACAGAAACTTCCTCTCCGTTAAGCCTTATTACATTCTTGGCAGGACTAGACTTCCTTTCTCAGGAACTTCTCTGGAGTTTTTTTTCCTCCTTTGCTGGTACTTTGCTTGTATGGAGTGACCATTCAAAGTTACAATGGCCCTGAAAAAAGTGACTTATGACCCTTTTTCACACTTACGACTGTTGTAGCATCCCCACAGTCACGAGAGGCCATGTGAGGAGATGCGTGCCTCCATGTGAGTGATGTTGAATTGGTCATGCCCAGCCAGTCACATGACCACCAAGCCATGTCCACCCAGTCACATGACCACCAAGCCACACCCACCAAGTAAGCCACACCCACAGAACCGGTTGTTAAAAAATTTGAATCCCACCCCTGCTCCATACTGTTCTGCCTCCAGTATTTTTTCTTGTTTTTCTCCTCCTTGTCCTCTTAAAATTGATTGGCCCTTTTTGTCTTTGTGGAATATGGGGGAAGCTATAGTTTATCACTAATCCTGAAGTAAATAAATGAGATAGATTAATTCCAATGAATTTAACTGGTTGATTCCTATCGTGCATTTTTTTGGACTACAGCCCTTGTCAAATGATATTTTAAAAATTTAACTGGAAACAAGCAAAACTATTAAAAACATAGATTAATATTCACAGATTCTTTGTCTCTTAATACAGTCACCAGGTTTATATAAGTGTCTCTGAATGTCTGTAACCAACTTATCTATTAACCACTAAAACTCTCTTGTCTGTAACATTTAACTTGAAAAATGGTGCTTCATAGAGCAAAATGTTTTCAATCAAAGCATCCTAAGTGGGTTAACTTACAGAATGCCGAGGCCCATTGCCACTGAGGGAATAACATTTGGGAAAGTTGTAGCTATTTCAGTGCTTTCAGGTTGCTGTGGTCACATGAGCCTCATTTTCAACATTTTCTGACAGCTTCCTGATCATTTGCACAATCCTTTTCTCCCTTGTGCATACAGCAACATCCCTGTATTTTCCTGCTGGGAAGGGAAGGGAAGAAGAGAGGAGGCGAAAGGAAGGGAGATTTCTAATGCTTATTGTCAGTTTCCCACAAGGAAATTCAATAGGCAAGAAGTTGGTAGTTGCTCTCACTTCCATTGATATTTTGCCTGCCTATGAGGAAATATCTCTGAAGTGATGGCCCAAGTGTTCATGCAATGTCTAATAAACTGTAAAATCAGTTTAGCAACGGAATAGAATATTCAAATAAATAGCAAAAATTTCATTTGTCCCCTTAGTTTTAGGTATCCAATGTCCTATAATTCAGGAATACTATTATGTTGTCATGATGTAGTAATGTGGTATATAATGTTACCTTCAAAGCAGTATGTGTATCTGCTGACCTATGCGTTTTTAAATTGTTAGGGTGAGGCCCATGCATGGAACTTTTGGGAATGAGAGGTGTCAAAAACTCAAGATAATTTCTATGGCTGCATGACTGAAGCCTTGCTCCTTTTATTATATGCATTCTTTATTAGATTCTTCATTCTTCAACACATGTGGCTGCATAAAATTGGCATTGTTTCCTGCCATGATCACTGTATACAGGCTTAAATCCATCAGCACTTCTAAATCTACTTAGATGAGTAGTTCCTTGAACTGTGATGAAGTGACTGAATATAATGCATTTTATTCACTTATTATAAAAATTTTCCATTGACTTTGTATTAACTAATATACTAAATTACATTAACTAATGAACTATTATTAACTAATACTATTAACTAATATTAACTAAAGCCCCTCTCACACTGCACCAACGGATGCAAAGAGGATGTAAAACGACAAAAAAGCTTGCCATCCATTGGTTAACGCGATGTACTAACTGCCTCCGTTTTGCTTCCTCTCTATCTGTCCAGCATCCGTCTATTGATGTTTCATCCGCTCAGAAAGTTTTGAGCTGCCCAAAACTTTTGCGCAGAAAATGTATCCAATTTGGTCTGTTCTGCATCTGCTACGCATCCGCTAGGCATCTGTTCTGCCTCCGTTACGCATCCGCTATATCCGCTAGGCATCCGCTGCGCATCCGCGCAACTCGCATCCACTCGGACGCAGGGAGGAAGCGAAACAGACGCAGAACGGATGCAGAATGGATGCCTACGCAGATGCCAGCATGGAAACAAAGTGTTTAAATGGAAAAACGTTCGCAGAGGGACCTATCTCGGATATTAAGGATGTCTAGAATGCCTAGAGGATGCAAAAGGACACATAGTGGAAAACCTATATTTCCTATAAAAAGGGGGAGCACTCATCTGCATCTCACTTTCAGAACAGCAGCCCAGTGGTGCAGACCTCTGCAGCCTTCATCTGCCTCTTCTCTTCCACAGCATCCAGTCATGTCCACCGTGGATCGTAAGACAGTCCTTTTTGGCAGCCACCATCCTTCTGCAACAGTGCGAAGCCATCTACAGGCTCTGTGAACTCACTACGGGAAGAAAAATGGGGCGGTCAAGAAGCTGTCTGGGTATGAAGATGGTTCACCAGAAGAGCAGAGGACAGACTGAACAACAAGCTGATGGTGGAGCTCAGCAACGAAGACACTCGGGTGTTCCAGAACTTCATGAGGATGCCTCCAGCCATGTTTGACTAACTCTGCAGCGCCTGACACCCAGACAACACTAACTTCCGCCCACCTGGAACCTGGGCTCAAGGTGGCACTCACTCTGCGCACCTGGCCTCAGGACACTCTACAGGAGCATGCAGTACAGCTGGAGGGTGCCACCCAACACCATCAGCACTGTGCGTCAGAGAAGTGGTGCGCAGCACATCGAAGAATACAAGGAGCAGCTCCTCCAGTGCCCCTCCACTGAAGAAGGATGGAAGAAAGTTGCAGAGCAGTGGTATCCAGAGGTGGAACTTTCCCACACACCGTTGGAGCCATAGATGGCAAGCACGTGGCTTGCAAAGCGCACAGCCAAGTCGGGGTCCACTTATTTCAACTACAAGGGCTCTCTTCAGCATCATCCTCTTTGCCATGGTCGATGCTGACTACAAGTTCATGTACATCGATGCTACAGGCAGTGGCTCATCTTCACGATGCCCAGGCATACAACGCCAGTCACTCAAGGAGGAGCTGGAACGCAACCTCATCGTGGGCTTCCCAGATCCAGAACCTCTGCCCAACGCACGCAAGATGTGCCCTACTTCATCGTGGGGGATGACGCCTTCTCCTCACAACCTACCTCATGAAGCCCGTACACCTCAAATACCATCACCCATGAAGAAAGGATCTTCACTACAGGCTGTCCAGGACAAGGCGGGTGGTGGAGAACGCCTTGACATCCTGGCCAACAGGTTCCAGGTACTTCTCACCACCATGCAGCATCACCCACAGACCGTGAGGAGGATCATGGAAGCTTGCTGGCATCCTGCACAAATCTCATGCGCACCCGCTACCCTGTCTTGCAGAACAGGCTTGTGGACCTCCAGCAAGGCAATGGGGACATGGAGCCTGGGGAATGGAGGCAAGGGCGAAACCTGATAGACACTAGGATGTGCAAGCCCCAACAGAGCCTCACGTGAAGGGAAGAAGCAGCACAACCTCCTGAAACACTGGTGCAACTCCCCAGCTGGAGCAGTGGAAGTGGCAAGACAGGATGATAGATGCTTAATGGATGCTTCTTCAGCCTGTCTCATCACACTGATGAGATTGTGCCATGTATGTTGAGTCGGCCCTACAATGAACAGGGCATTTAATAAAGAGTTGTGTTTATGTTGACATGTGGGATGATTGATTATATTGTTATTGATATAAAGGCCATAGGTGTGGCACCTGGGAGGGGGACCATACATTCCCACTATGCTTGCACTGGAGTTTATCTATCCCACAGCTATTACCATCCCAAAAGTAGACCTGCCATCCCACAGGAATCCTGCCCATCCCACAGCTATCTTAACCCATCCAACAAGCATGCAAAGGCTTAAACCATTTCTAAAATTTCCAGCAAGACTTTATTAAAAAAAAGAAATGAAGCAAGTGTGTGAATGAAAGTAGACTTTATTAACAACAGCTATAAAAAAAAAATCAGTCTCTGGCACTCCTCTTGGTCACTCAGTCTCAGGGTGAGTGGTCCAGGTCGCTGTGGAGGTGGCTGGTGCTGGAGTGCTTGTCTGATCCCCCGCATCATCGCTCCTCAGAAGCAGAAGCAGCAGAAGCCCATCGCCCAGAAGAGTGAGCCCATGCTGCAGAAGCCTCAGCAGAACCAGAGTGAGGGCCAGGGGGCGGGATGGTAGCCCTGTCCCTCTTGCAAGGGCCTGGCAGCAGATGGCTGAGGCTTGCTGTGCTTCAGCATGGTTGTGGGTTGCTGGCTGGCAGGGGAGGCTGGCAGAACCAAGGCTGGCAGGCCAGGCAGGCACCAGGGCTGGCAGGAAGGCTTGCAGGTAGGCATGAACCAAGGCTGGCAGGCAGGCATGAACCAAGGCTGGCAGGAAGGTTGGCAGCAGGCAGCACACCAAGGCTGGCAGGCAGCAGACAGCAAGGCTGGCGGGAAGGCTGGCAGGCAAGCTGGCAGGCAGGCAGGTACCAGGCTGGCACCAAGGCAGGCACAAGGCTGCAGGAGGCTGGCAGGCAGGAAGGCACCAAGGTGCAGGCAGGCAGACAGCAAGGCTGGCGGAAGCTGGCAGGCAAGCTGGCAGGCAGGCAGGCACCAAGGCTGGCAGGCAGACATGAACCAAGGCTGCAGGAAGGCAGGCAGCAAGGTGGCAGCAGACTGGCTGACAGCAAGGCTGGCAAGCAGGCAGGCAAGCAAGGCTGGCAGGGAGTTGCACAAAGCTGCAGGCAGGCAACGCAAGGCTGGCACGCAGGGCAGACAGCAAGGCTGGGAGGAGGCTGGAGGGAGGCGGCAGGGAGGGAGGCTGCAGGGGGGAGGCTGGCAGGGAGGCTGGCAGCAAGGCTGGCAGGAGGCTGGCAGCAAGGCTTGCAGGCAGACATGCAGCAGGACAGGGCAAGGCTGGCAGGAAGGCTGGCACCAAGGCAGGCACCAAGGCTGGCAGGGAGGCTGGCAGCAAGGCTTGCAGGCAGACATGCAGGCAGACAGCAAGGCTGGCAGGGAGGCTGGCAGGGAGGCTGGCAGCAAGGCTTGCAGGCAGACATGCAGGCAGACAGGCAAGGCAGTCGATGTGTCGGAAGCAGTTCTTGTCTCTGAATGGCGACCTGCATCCGAGCTGCTTCCGTTATATCCGCGGGGCTGACGCAATGCATCCTCCCCGTATGCGCAATTAACACTCGCCATCCGCTTGGCTTCTGCTATGCATCCCTGTGCATCCGCTGTGATCCGCTTCATCCGCTGTGCATCCGCTCTGCATCCGCTGTTATCCGTTCCGCGTCCGCTTTGCTGAGGTCCCCCGGAAGCCACCGGATGTGCCATCCGCTCTCATCTGCTTCCATCCGCCTCTTCCATCCGCTGGGCTTCCGTTCCGCATCCGCTTTCCATCCGCCCTGCGTCCTCCCCCCGTCCGTGTTATCCGCTACGGTTATGCAAATTTTTGCCCCTTTTGAGAGCAGATAACTACAGATGGAACATTTTGCTCGTCCGTTGTGTCCGTTTTGCATCCGTTGGGCAGTGTGACAGGGCCTTAAGGTAGGAATAGCACTTAGACTTATATATAGTGCTTTATAGCCCCATCTAACTGTTTTAATATAGTCAGCATATTGCTCCCAACAATCTGGTTTCTCATTTTATGAACTTCAAAAAGATGGAAGGCTGAGTAAACCTTGGGCAGGTGAGAACTGAACTTCCAAACTGCTGGCAGCTAGCAATCAGAAGAAGTAGCCTGGAGTACTGCATTCTAACCACTGTGTCACCACGGT
Source organism: Laticauda laticaudata (assembly GCA_004320025.1). Classification (NCBI taxonomy): domain Eukaryota; kingdom Metazoa; phylum Chordata; class Lepidosauria; order Squamata; family Elapidae; genus Laticauda; species Laticauda laticaudata. The sequence continues at coordinate 8,788 of BHFT01035267.1, read as the reverse complement.
ATCATGGCTCATACACTAAACATAACTATTTAATTTAACTAAATCATAATACTATGATTTATTTGAGCAAAATACTTTGAATGAAATCTTTGATAAATAAAATACAGTGATAAATCCCTCCTCCTTAAGGCAATTTCCCCAATCTAACATGATTCATTAATATGTTTTCAGTTGGCTTGGTGTTTTCTCGTTAAATAAGAATGTTAAGTATCTGTTCTAACTGGAATCATATTACTCTGAAGTAGTTCTGGCATTGGTAGCGTACAGCAGTGACCTTGGCTGTGGTGAAACATCAAAATGCATAATAAGCATACACAAGTGATTCTGCTGATTGTTCACAGCATTTAATTACAAAACCACTTGACCAAGTCATTATCAGCTTAACTCTTTCCATATTTATAATAGCAGTTTAGTTTTGTTCTGTGTCACTAATAGAAGATAAGTTTACAAATTTAGAGCTAAAATCAGTAATGATGGCCATCCTGAAGATGCACCATTATTGTTCTGCTTAATATTTGGGTATGAAATATCCTCTATCAATGGCCTGGGACTTTGTAGATTCTATGCAGTATTTTATATCTTATATAATATCTAGAAGATTTTTTTTTTTTAGGAAAAAGAGCTTAAAAGGTTAAGGCTAGAAACCAGCTGACTGAGTTCTCCTCCCTGTTTAGGCTCAAAGCCAATTGAATGTTTTAGTTCAGTCAATCTCTTTCAGCCCTACGAAAGAGGCAATGGTAAACAACTTTCAAACTCTTGCCAATAAAATTGTCACAAAGAATCAACAATGACTTGAAGGCACACACCCACACAGAGATGGCAATAAAATTCATTTTGCAAATATGGCTTAAGAAAGTATTTTCTAATCTTGAATCCCCAGATATTGTCGGATATAACTTGTTGGATATAATTAATCTTTATTTATTTTGTTCCATCAAAGATCAAATTTAGAATGAAAGTATCCTAACCAGAGAAAATTTCTATGGTAGAGGTGGACAATTAGCAAGTGGAACCCTACTTTCTATACCCTCTAGAGCTGTCTCCAACTATGACCAGCAAAATCAGTGTTTCTTTTTATTTTGAGACAGAAGTATACAAACATCTAAATATGTGTGAGAAGTTTTGTTTAAAGAAAAATTAAGAAAATCCCCAATCCTCACTGAATTCTCTGAAGAGGGAGAAACATCCAGAAAACCTTGGTTCTCACACTTTTATGTGATACGATCTCACTCAGTTTGCATTTTAAAGCTTCTTTAAAATGATTAATTGTAGGTCTCAAAAAGCTGATGTGTTTAAATCCAAATTGTAGTAATATTTCAAAGACTTCAAAGCAGAGTGTCTATAACAAGCAGGTCTCTATGTTTAAAAATGAAGAATTGGGGGCTGTGTGAAGGGATGGGGGAAACAAAGATACTAAATGAGGTTTGGATGTCAGATTTTAGTGCAAAATAAGATTGCCATCTTCTTCAGTAGAATCCTGGCTGGAGGAAACATCTCCAATATAGTACCATCCAGGCAAATGGAGCCTGAAGCTAGCAGAATCTTTGACCTTGGAAAGACGGCAGAAATTGAAGACAGGATGACAATGCTGGGACAAATAATTTAGGCTGGTAACCTAAATTTTAAAAAATTAAACTAAAAAAAAAGCCCTAACCAACAAAGATACTAAATTAATCATAAAGATTTGTCTGGGAAAATTCATCAAACAAACCATGAAGGCCAAACCATGGACTCATTTTCTTTTCCTTTTTGTTAATCTTCAACAATCCCAGCATCCAGTTGGGGTTTCTTTTGTTCAGGTCTTCTCTGCATCTAAAGCCCCTGTCACACTACACCAATGGATGGAAAGAGGATGTAAAATGGAGAAAAACACTTGCAGCGCGATGCTTCCTCCGTTCTGTACTCATGCATCCGTTTTTCTTCCTCTCTATCCGTCCAGCATCGTCTATTGACATTTCATCTGCTCAGAAGGTTTGACTGCTCAAAACTTTTGAGCGGAAAATGTATCCAATGCATCCGTTCTGCATCCTCTAGGCATACGGGGGACATCCGTTCTGCATCCATTACGCATCTGCAATATCCGCTAGGCGATCGCTGCACAATCCGTGCAACTCAAATTTGTTTCCAAGTGGTAAACGGCACGCAGGGAGGAAGCGGAACGGACGCGCAGCATTAGTAGCACGGACGGAGAAAGGATGAAAGCAGATGCAAATTCGCATCTGCATCATCCCCTACGCATGCCGCTCTGGCAACCGCTCTGCACCTACCGTCGATGCTCTACTACGCATCCTCTAAGCATCGCATGTCTCCGCTCTGATCCTCTATCCTGCTACGATCCTCTACACATCCATCCTCTGCATCCGCTCTGTATCCGCTCTGCATCCGCTTTCCATCGCTCTGCGTCCTCCCCCGTCCGTTCCTTTCCGTGTTATCCGCTCTGGTTATGGAAATTTTTGCCCCCTTTTGAGAGTGGATGAACAACGGATGGAACATTTTTCTCATCCGCTGTGTCCTTTTTACAAATGTTTTGCATCCGTTGGGCAGTGTGACAGGGTCTTAAGGCATCAGATATACCACAATGTATTAAACCCCTCATAATGCTCTGAGCAGTCTAGTTGTCATTAAAATATCCTACACTGCAATATCTTTTTCTTTTTTTCTTTTTCTTTTTTTTTATTTTGAGAAGCTTTATGAAGAGTGAATGATCTTAAAGTTAATTTTTGAAATAACAAGATATGGTCTCTATTACATAAAGCCAACTGTTATCCACAATATATTTATGGATCCTTGGAGATGAAAACTCACCCCGCTGCACTATTTTTTAATTAAAAGACGTTCTCTGGTCCCTTGCCATCTATCTCTGTTATTGCCTGTACAAAACAATCAAAGTAGATGCAGGCAAGCAGAATTTTCTGAGAAGCTTGTGAGGCAGTGCTGTTGTTAGTACTAAAAATGAAATATTAAAAGGCAGTTTACTTACACTGTTCACCTCTGTATTTATTCTGTTATTGTTTTTTTTTATTACAGATTCCTCTGAATGCAGCAACTCTCAAGACATCTCAAAACTGGGGCTGCAAAATCCTATTCACAAGTTCTCATTATTGTTGCTTTTAGCTTAGGAGTGGCTTCCAAGATGTTGACAGATTGCCAAGATGCTACTGGTGGGAGATATCGGAAAAAAATATCTCTTTATGATATATATAGTAACTAAAAGGATGGAAAAAAATTATATTACTAAGATGTTTGAAAACTACTGGATTTTTCTAAGCTGTGGATAAAAGCAATACCTGAACAAATTAAAGATTGCTTATTTTATTTCTATGACATATTTCTGGATATAGTCCTGTAATATTTCACCTGAGAGAGACTCATATGTATGCAATGGAAATATGTATGTGTATATGTATATGTATGTACATATGTGTGTACACATACACATATGCACATATATTTCCATTTCATACATCTGAGTCTTTCTTCAAAAATATTGGAAAATGAATGAACACACACACACACATGCACACACACACACATATAAATATACAGACAGACAATGTATGTGTGATGACTCAGGGCGTGGCACAGAAGCAACAAAGTCACAAAAACAGGTAAAGTCCCTTTAACACCTCCAACTTGGCCCCCAGTGTCCAGTTATCTTTGGCTGGAGAAAAGAAAACTTTCCCAAGAACACTTTTTAAAGGGAGAAATTCAGTCTGAAGCCCAAGTCCATATAAATTATAAATAAAAACCAACACAAACCACCCTGCAGCAATTAACGAGACAAGGCAAGATAAGGAATTGCAGATTTCAAAAGATAATAAAACACACACAGTTGGGAGAATGCCAGAACCCAGATAAGACTTGACAAACAAAGATAATTCACGCTTTTCTTCCAGCAAGGTGCTGTGCGCAAACATCCTTTTTAAATCTTGTTTTCCCAGCTGCAGCTAATGAAGGGAATCAAGGTCCTTTTCTTTCCTGTAACCCACATAACTCATGTTGCTCCCTTCTCCATTCCTCCCTGTGTGCCCTAGGATGAAGAGGGGATGGCCCTGGATCTTCATCTGAATGCCCAGCCAGAATGTGCCCTTCCCCAGTTTCTTCCACAGCCACCGGAGCCACATTCCCACTCCCTATCAGCTGCTCAATCTCTCCCTCGGAATCAGATTCCAACAGGGCATGATAGCATGTGTGTGTATGTATATAAAATCATTAGGTGTGATCACACACACAAGGAATGTATATCTTTATCTATATCATCTATATCTCTCTATCTCTCTATTATCTATCTATCTATCTATCTATCTATCTATCTATCTATCTATCTATCTATCTATCTATCTATCATCTATCTATCTATCTATCTACATAGATTCATTTTCCAATACTTTTTAAGATGTCAAATAATTGGAGATATCTTTTATGTCTGCCACTGAATGAATTTGTTCAGATTACAATCTTTTTTTACAGTTCTCTTTTTTATTTCCTCTTTGTCTCTAGATGAGACTCCTGCTGGTACAGAAAATATCAAGCCAAGATTTTAATAATGATTTGGAAAACGATGTGCGCTTTAGTTTTTATAAAAGTGGAAAGGCTATGCCTTTTGAATTTGATGTTTTTTCTTGATCAGTTCTATGAGAAGAGATTTATGTTCCTAATGTTCATAATACTGTACATTGAGCAATACGGTAACCTGGTTGACTGGCCATGTTAAGCTGTGAGGTTAACTAAACTCTGTATCCTGTGAAAATATATTTGCTAGATATTTCACTAACCTGGATGAGTTGTGCAAGCAGAAACTCATGTATTATGTGTTGGATGAATCCACTTCACTAAAGTTTATGTGTTTAATAAAAAAATGTTACTTGCAAAAGGGGCTACCAGGCTATTTTTTATTTTCTAGCCGGTAGATTAGGGTTTAGAATTCCTCTGAGGATCTGGCATCAGCTATAGAATGTAATTAGATTTTAGGCAATGGCTTAATTAATTTAGCGAACAAAGTTAGCTAAATTAGTGTGACCATGTTTAAAAGCATTGAGAACACAGGCAACAGATTACCAGCTTCTATGGCAGATGGCCATTTACTTCCTTCTCAAATTCATGTCAGGAATTAAATGCAGAAAACAAACACACAATTTTTAATTCTAAATAATAGGCTTTACTACATGGTCAATTTAAAATAATCTACACCATTTTTTAAATAAAGGACTTTTTTTATAATAATCTCTCTGATCTTTTTAGCATTTCCCAATCTGCTGTTGTTTACACCTGGAAGACAATGTATCTTAAGCAGCAAATTTTACACCTAAATCACAGTGATATCAATCTTTGTTGTAGTCAGAAAAGGAGTTCCTCCATTATGGCTATTGGAAGCGGAATGGTATTATTCACCTAAAAACAGAGGCAATTAAAAAAGGGTTTGTCGGGTGTCGGGCCTTTAAAATCCCAGTATTAAATAGCTCATTATTCTTGAACTTCATTTTCAAGGTCACATCAAACTGTTACCTCTGTGACATGTTTCCTCATGCATGTGATTTATGATTTCTAATTCAGTTGTAGCATCAGGTTGGCTTATTGAGCAGTGTGGTCCAGAATGGCTCCTTCCTAAAATTCTGGCTGTGGAAGTGCTAAGGGAGGATTATGATAAGGAGGGGAGAAATGTAAGAAACAAGGAATTACCNGATGTAGAATAAGGAAAAGTGGCATTGTCTTTGTATTTTTTTTTGTTTTTTTCACAACTCCCTGACTTTTATTCAATCTCCACCATGCCTGTTTTTAAGGCTTCTCAAAGTCATAATAACTTGATGTCAAAAAAGCCATTGAACTTTTTAGGAATGTGAGAAAAAAAAATCCAATGTCACATTTCCCTCTTAAACATCAGAATGATCCTGGAATTGTGACCATTGAATTTGAGAGTTAATAGGCCACAGTTAAATCCAGTATCTTGGTTATATGCAGAAAGTGCACTATAAGAGTCACTTCTGAGAGACTTAGTCAATTATGTTTTAACAAGCTTAACAGCCTATCCTAGTGGAAAATGAATGCCATGGCTATTTTTTTTAGTTGGTGAGAAATATATTCACCTGAGAAGATCTACTGTATAATTACTAATAAATCAAAAATTTTGAAGCAAATATTGGCACTATGACTTTCAGCACACATTCAATCTACCCATCATATTTTGTATTTAATTTGGGTCATTGACAGATGTATCATGCAATACCTAGAAAAATAGAATACTTCCTTGTCGAGCTTAAGGCTCTGATATAATGAAAATAATAAGAACACGTATATCACAGTAAGAAAATTCTGTTACAGCTATTAGTTCATGAGTTATTAGCAATGCAATTTCATGCATATGTGTTAATGTCACTCCAGCTTATTCCTAGATAAATGGATTTATGATTCTAAGACAAGGTGTGCTCTGATTTTCTGAAAAACTATGTATGTAGCTTGTTCCGTTGCTGAATCAGAAACTCTAAGTCAGGATTAGTGTTCTTGCACATCTGAATTTAATAACGTTACTTATATATGCGCCAGAAAATGTATTCAGAAAGTGAATGATTTATAGGATTCTTTGCTTGACTGGAACTTTAGCTGAAGTCCCCTAAAGCAGCATCTTACTTTTCTTGCCTGGAGCAGATTAGACATGCAGCTTCCCTTGCAGGTTTCTGGTCCTTTTGGCTAGTTTAGATAAATTGGGCTCCTGTTGGTTCTTTGTTAAGACTGAATGGTACTCCTTGATGAACAAGATGTCAAGCTGATGCAGACTGTGACTGATCCACATAGGCCTAAGAGTAAGGCCCTGTCTTGCCAGTTTTCTCAAGAAAGTAGAACTCTTAAAATGAAAACCATGTCAAAAGGAACTTTTATTGGATGATTGTGATAGCAAGAAGAAGTAGACAGGAACTAAGGTTTCCCTGCTCAAACTCTTAGATTAAACCATTGCAAACAGAGCCTTCCCAAAGTCCAGTCCATCATTGAGCCAATCCCAAGATGTGAAGATGTTATGGGAATCTCAGGCCGAGAAGATGATAAACATTGATCCCCAAGGCAACCCTACTGCTCTTCTCCAGAGATGAGATAAGACAGCTGGCTCGAGGCACATTCCTTTCCTTCTCCCAAGGACCTGAAAGTTACAGCAAGACAAAGCAAAGAATAGAAACAGAAACCCCATACAGAGATCACCTCAAGCCCTCCCACCAGAATGACAACATTGCTATAGGAATCTATGGGACCTGACATGCCTAGGGCAGATTCATGGGCTTCTTTGGTGCGCAGGTAGGTGGTGGCTAGTATATAAAATAATCCCACCACAACTTTTACTGGGAGTGAATCTATTCATGCCATTCCCACTAAAAGCTATGGGTGGAATCCATGTTTTCATAAAGGTAACACCCATATAAAAGGTGGGATCTTCAATCTCCTGTTTTCAAATGCTCCATATATCCAGTGACACAAGGCTTTCTGAAAAGGTAAAGAACCAGCTTTTATTAAAGACATCCTAATAAAATAGAATACTAGCCAAATTTGTTACTCTACCAACATATATCTCTTCAGTACAAGTTTCTTGTCCGTCCATTGTAATCATAAAATATTCTGATATCTGGTGGCTTTTCCAGGAAGTACTGATAAAGAGACATTATCTCTTTGATGAGTCTTACATAAATTCTGTGAGCATGCAAATTTTCTGACTAGTCAAAAGTTTATACAGATGGTTAATTATAAGGAAATCTTGAAAATTTGAAGGACTGGGAAGCTGCTTTGCCAAAAGAGGAAATGAAACAGCCTGGATTTTTGAGAATCTGAAAACCTCCACCAAGTAATTTAAAAGACACTCCAGACATCTTTAAAAAACTAGTTTCTGCAATTGCTCTGACTTGTATTTTTCTTGCTACAATGGTTTCAATAGGTGATCATTAGGATCAGCCTTGTTCAGAGAATATCACTGGGTCCTTCTGAAGCAGATGGGTGTTTTCCAAATGTGTTAAATAAAAATTAATATTTTGCTGTTAAGAAAAGGGGCAGATTGGCAGCTTTCATCTTTTCATGTACAGAAATCAATAGTGAGTCACATGCCAGCTGGCAAAGGACCAGGATTGTCCATCTCTCAGCAGGCTAGTTTAGGGATGCAGGAATGGCCATGTTTAATTCACAAGAGGAAACAAAGCCTGGAGCTGGACAGAGGAGGGAAGAGAATTAGGATAGTCACTCCCAGGCTATATCATTAAGATGAGAGTCTTAAGGGTTAGTATGGCAAGATTCTATTGGGATAAGCAAATAAAGAATTTAACTTTGGCTGGATTGTTTTATGTGGCTCTTAGGTTTGGCCTGATGCAGTGTTTCCAAAATGAAGAGAAAGAGAGATGGGAGATTAATTTTCTAGGGAAATCTGGAAAGTGAACTCTGTGTGTATGCAGTGGTAGGATTCAATTTTTTTGCTACTGATTCTGTGGGCATGACATGGCTTGGTGGGTGTGGCTTAGTGGGTATGGCGGGGGAAGGATATGGTAAAATCTCCATTCCTACCCCACTCAAGGAGAAGGACACTGTAAAATCTCCATTCCATCCCTGGTCCTGGGGGAAGGTTACTGCAAAATCCCATTCCCTCCCCATCCCACTAATCTGCTCTCCAGCTCTATTTTCCTGTGCAGGCCAACAAAAGACGATCCAGCTGATCATCTGGGACTCAGGAAGCACTGGAGGCTTGGCTTCACACGAAGCCAAGCTGCACTGAAAGCCTCCAGTGCAGGAGCAGAGTGTTGCCAGCCAATCAAAGCCACAAAAC